>OZ026625.1:30063069-30304696 GCA_964020975.1 Hermodice carunculata | reverse complement strand
GCATTACTTACCAATTTTAGTCAGCCTGAACAATGAGAAGGTGATGATCTGTAAAGTAGAGTGGAATGTTGTGCAAGGGCAGCAACTTTGATGAAAAGATAAGGTCAAGGATTGCTTCCAGATGATGAGTTGGGTTCTTTATTAACTGTACAAGTTCAGTATTGCAAAGAGTCTGGAGATGGTTCATCTTCTGAAAATCCAAATTGAAATCTCCTCCAATCAGAATGTTGCAACAGCTATGCAGATTTGCCTCATTTTTGCACTTTTGTACAAGGTCACAGAATGTAGGTTTCAACTGGGTCCAGCGGGAGGATGGCGGAACATATACACAAAGAATCAATGTTGCATTTACTATTATGCCAACAATTTCAATGATTGGTAAATTGCAGTTTAGTACTTTCTGAATGGGATGTGATTTAGTACAGTATATAGCACAGCCATGTGCTGTAGGTTGAGACACACATACCATGTTGTGAAGTGGACAGTTGTGGTATGATTGAACATTTGTCTCTACAAGACACAGAACACTAAGTACTGCATTAGATATGGTGGCTTCAGTCAAGAAGTCTTCATAATGGGCATGAAGTGATCGGATATTGAGGTATGCAATGTTAAATGTGGTTTGGCTGATCTCGTCGAATGATGAAACTGTTCAAAATTCATTAAAAGCAAGACGAAAAGGGTTGAAATGAATGGACTAGTGTCAAGTTCACATCCCTCATTTCCAAGTAACCTCTACTTTGGTTTGGTGCCACAGAAGCTGTTCAGTTTTGCAACCAAGATGATACAGGTGACATGAAAATTAATCAATGCATTCTAATATATTATCACAACTACTTTTCTTCTAACCTAGTGACCTACTTTTGCCATGTGACGACAGCAATGCCCCAGGAACTATGCAAGCAACATTTTGGTAGCTGTAAGTGTTATGGTATTTGAAATATGGCCTGGACAAGGATTTACACGGAGTTTATACTGTGACCTACATATCTGACCTAGTGACCTATTTTTGCTCATAACACATTTTCAAGTCACAATGAATTAACAGGTAAAATTTCATTACAAGAAGTCAAAAGTAACACAAAATTATAGTCAGGACGTGAAAATACTGACCATTTACAAATCACTGTGACCCACATATTTGACCTAATGACCTATTTTTGCTTTATGGCACATTCTTAGATTAAGCTTCACATTTGTGTAAAATTTCATTAATCTAAGTAAAAGGACAAAAAAGTTATGGCCCGGACAAGATTTTGAATGGATTTCACAGTGACCTAGATATTTGACCTAGTGACCTACTTTTGCCATGTGACACAACAACTCCCCAGGTAGTATTAAAATAATAAATTTGGTAGCTGTAGGTATTATAGTAAGGGAAATATGGCATGGACAAGGTTTTACATGGAGTTTACACTGTGACCTAGATATTTGACCTAGTGACCTAGTTTTGCGTCGTGACACACTTTTAGGTCACAATACATTATCAGTAAAATTTTATAACAAGAAGTCAAAATTTTTTAAGAATTACAGTAAGGACATGAAAATACTGTACATTTATGTATTACTGTGACCCAAATATTTGACCTAGTAACCTAATTTTTCTTTACAACACATTTCCATGTTCAGTTTCACATTTGTGTAAAATTTCATCAACCTAAGTAAAGGGACAAAAATGTTATGGCCCTGACAAGTTTTTACATGGATTTCACATTGTGACCTAGATTTTGAACCTAGTGACCTACTTTTGCCATGCTACACTCCAGCACCCCAAGAAGTATGCACATAACAAAGTTAGTAGCTGTAGGTATTATGGTATAAGAAATTTGGTGCTGACAAGGTTTTACACAGAATTTTATACTGTGACCTATATATTTGACCTAGTGACCTAATTTCCCCTCATGACACACTTTTGGGTCAAGATACATTATCATGTAAAATTTCATAAAAAGAGGTCCAAAAGTTAAAAAAATTACAGTCAGGACCTGAAAATTCTGTATATTTACATATCGTGGTGACCCAAATATTTGACCTAGTGACCTAGTTTTGCTTTATGACACTTTCTTAGACTAAGCTTCACATTTGTGTAACATTTCATGACTCTAAGTAAAAAGGACAAAAAAGTTATGGCCCGGACAAGATTTTTCATACATGTGTATTCTGTGACCCAGATATTTGATTTAGTGACCTATTTTTGTACACCTCTATCCTAGGAAGTACAAACACATTAAATTTGGTAGCTGTGGGGGTTATGGTGTTGGAAATATTGCCCAGAGAAGCTTCGGACGGACGGACTGACGGACGGACGGACGAGGTGCAAACCTACAGTCCCCCACCAAGTGGGCGGGGGACTAATTAAAGACAATTAAATGGACTATGTCTCCTTTTTAACTCCCAGAGTGTCCAAAGAAAGACAAAATGGACTGTCTCCTTTTTAACTCCAATAGTATCTGAGAAAGAAAAAATTGGACCATGTCTCCTTTTAAACTCCAATAGTGTCCAAACAAAGACAACATGGACTATGTCTCCTTTTTAACTACGATAGTATCCAAACAAAGACAAGAAGGAGTTGGCTCCTTTTTAACTCCAATAGTGTCCAAACAAAGACAACAAGGACTATGTCTCCTTTTTAACTTCAAAAGTATCCAAACAAAGACACCATGGACTATGTCTCCTTTTGAACTCCAATAGTATCCAAACAAAGACAACAAGGACTTTGTCTCCTTTTTAACTCCAATAGTATCCAAACAAAGACAACATGGACTATGTCTCCTTTTTAACTACAATAGTATCCAAACAAAGACAACAAGGACTTTGTCTTTCTAACTCCAATAGTATCCAAACAAAGACAACAAGGACTTTGTCTTTTTAACTCCAATAGTATCCAAACAAAGACAACAAGGACTTTGTATTTTTAACTCCAATAGTATCCAAACAAAGACAACAAGGACTTTGTCTTTTTAACTCCAATAGTATCCAAATAAAAAGAACAAGGACTTTGTCTTTTTAACTCCAATAGTATCCATACAAAGACAACATGGACTTTGTCTTTTTAACTCCAATAGTATCCATGCTTTCAGCAGCCTGGTCACTCTTTTTTTCATCTTTTAGCAAAATATATTTCTGAAGGACAATTTCACAGAGGCTCTTCAGTCAATGTTTTGTGGACTCTATCAGATATTTTGTGGAGCATCTGCATTGCCCCATACCTAGTTCATATGAGTACACCCTTACCGAGCTGCTTGATCATTCTGAGATGGGTGCTCGTAGGACCGCAGGACATGGCACCACTGAGGCCATTGACATGTCGTATGTGGCTGTGTGGTGTTGGGTCGCCTGCACTTCTTGGTTAACACTACAATGTTCTTCTGCCTCCCTGCAGGTCGGTAATTATTACGAACTCGCTTCAAGAAACTTTTTTTCACTGGGTTCTTAATTTCAGTTTTCAAGCATCAGCGAAATAAGCGAAAATGGTACCAACTCAAACTGTACACCAGTCAAAGCGTGCCCCTGTCAAAGCATATTCCAGTCAAAACATACCCCCCTCCTCTGCTGCCCAACGGCATGGTTGGCTAATGAGTATTCACCACATTAAAACAGATATTGATAAACTTCGAAGAGCTGGAGAGCAGAGCCTTCAGGGAGAATTTGTTTCAAATACACGATTCCATTTTGATTTGTTTTTTACTGCTATATGTATTTGTGATATGCCATATCTGCCTATGCTCACAGGCTGAAATAGAATGCTACATTGTTGTCAATTCTATTGGATGCTCAAAGGCTAAAATAGAATGCTGCATTGTTATTGTCAACTTTATTACATGATCAAAGGCTGCAATAGCATGCTACATATTGTTATTGTCAACTTTATTCGATGCCCAAAGGCTGAAATAGAAAGCTACGGTATATTGTCAACTTTATTGGATGCTTGCTTGGATTGAGACCTGTACTTTTATGAGTAGAAGTTTTCATTACAAACTTAATGCCATAGCCAAGCCTCAAAGACAAAGCGCCACATTGCACTGTGATACATTGCGAGTCTTCCCACAGAGCACATACTAAGTACTGACACTAGCACTATCAACACGTTGAAACGACACCGGGCAAGGTCGCTAAACTTACACATTACATCTACACTATTCATACGTAATCGATAACTGGCTGTGTCTAGAACCATGTGCACACGCCATGTCAAGGATCAGTGAATGAACTCCACTCAAAGTACTTGATCAAGTTGAATGATCCTTATCTCAATAAAATAAGGCAAGTACGGGCCAATCTGGCCAATCACAACGTCATCTACTTCAGTCAAGTCGATTACCTGGTGTATAATTAACGAGCTACACTTAGTGGAGCACATTAACGTACCATGGGGGAATAAAATTACCAATTTGTAGTCATCATTAGCAGCACCAGTCTTTTTTACAGGTATTTGATAGTACAATACCAGGGCCAATATATACCATACATCTCGGTCTGTAAATAACTGAACCCAAACCAAACCCTAAATCCTAGATTCAGTAGATTTGGATTCAGCTTTTTGGATTTGGTCAGCCTCTAATAATATTGCATCAATGCAACTGTTCTCACTACCCCATACTTAAGGGTGGTAGCTTTTGATCTGTAAAAAATATCAATATGTGATATATCATCTACTGCTGACCTACTAGGGACTCATAACATATACTAGCATGAATTTCACTTGTTTCACTCCATTGAATGTGTGACCGATATGGGATTGCAACTGTATTTGTGGTGCCTTTCTTAACGCTACTTCCTTTCCTGTTACCCTCACACATCCATACATGTGTACCTTTCAATGTGTATATGATATACATATACATATTTAGGCCAAAGAAAATAAATAGTGTGTTTGAGGTTACATGCCAAAAATAAATAGGGTAGGTAGGTAGGCTTTTTTTTTTTTTTTTTTTTAATTTTTGCTTAATTTTTGCTCTGAAAACAGAAGAAAGTGACTTAAAATGGATAAATTGTGCATTTCATGAAGAAAATCTGCCTAGATTTTTTTTTTTTTTTTTGAAAATCAATAAAAAGTTTTAGGGTGGGGGGTTTGGGCAAGGGTCGGTAGGGAAACCCCAAACACAGACTTTTCTTTTTTGCCTTATATATAATTCCTGGTACACATATATATAATATACATGTAGTATCATAATATCATGTAGCTTCTTTTTTTCCTGGTACTTTAATTTGCATATATTGTTTCACTTGGGTTTTCCTCCCTTAATATGGAACATTCGTATTAGCTGCGGGGCTGCTCTGGCCAGCAACTTACCACTAGGCACGGGTAGATCTCTGTATAAAACAGGACAAAATGCTGCTCTTGCAATTGTAAGGCCTTGGATATTTTTTTTTCCAGAAAAGTAAGGGTCATATTTGCTAAATACCCAGCTTGAAATCATCATGTTTAACATGAATATTCTTTATTTTCAGGAATGCTAGTGTCACGACCGGTGTATCCATCAGCACAACAGCAAGTGTTATCCCCATTGTCCAGTGACAGGACAAACAGTCTTGGCCAGAAATTCATATGTCGTATTAGTGCCTGGCGTATAATATTGTGTCACATAGGTTCTATCTTACCACCCTGGGACAAGATGACATATGGCACCAGTTATTATAAATGAAACTCACAGGAGGTCTCGATTCTTTCCTGCATCCCAATCACCTGACCCTATACTTTTTATGGTTAATTTTACTTTTCAATTACAGAAAGATCACATACGATCAGTAGGTGCTTCTGAAAAATACAATTTTATAGAGTTACCTTCCCATAACTAATATTCACGCTGGGATGAAAAACATTGATTTACATGGCTCTTCCCAGTTCACACCCAACCAGTGATACTGAAACTCTGAGACGGTCCCTTACAATTGTCTTGGCCAAAAATAGAAACTAACTACATGCACATAGCATGTGTTACTGCCTTCTGGTCAACGAGTTTTTTCTTTTCTTTCAGATATATTGAGAGACAGGTGGTTTGCTGCCGAGTCCCTTAATAGATGAGCCTGAACATTATTCTTTCCTTCTACAATCAATCTATACATCAAAAGCTCTGCTTCTTTCCATGTAAAAATGACTGCAAATTAATTACAATATACATATAAACAAAATACACCACAAATGTTTCAAAGAGACGATGTATTTCGTGCCAACTATAATTTCTGTTGCAGTACATATGAGGATTCAGAGGCACTGAGCAGATGAGTTACCAGCTGTATCAAGGCATCAAGTTCGCGTATAATGTGTAGGCATCTCCACACTCCCATGTACTACATGTACACTAGACGGGAACAACCTGTTGCATGAAAACATAAAAGATAAACAATTATGTCAAAGGTAAAATTTATGTACAGAAATACCTGTAGCTATAATCGCAGCATTTCATGCTACTTAATTAATTTCATGAATCTGTCATCTTAGACATTTTGGAGTATTTAATTTTGCAAAATTTTAATTACACGTGGAGAGTATTCAACTTATTAATTTCAATCTGCATGATATCAAGTCCTAGCCTTTAGTACGCGCACGCAAAATTTGCAAAATATGTACAGCATTTAAATCACCCCTCCTGCCTACCAAATGTTGACTCATCTCAGAGGCAGTTTTAAACAGCAGACAAATTTGACACATTTACACAGTTTCTATAGTTCGTTAAGTGGTCTCAAAAACATACATAAAGTCTCAACCAGTGGTCTCTATCTCTCTATAGCACTTACCACTGTACAAGAAGGCTGTTTTGAGAGATAAAAGTGCCCTTGTAATTACGACTAGTAAGAGCCCCTATGGAAACGCGTCAACAACTTTCTTTAGTGCACTTCAGATACACCCACTGAGCAAAGCAGTCTAAATGCACTTAGCATATGCCAATGAGAGCTGTAGACTGGTAAGGCATACTATTCCTAGGGTCAAGAAAGATGTTGACAATTAACATTCACATCACCTAGTCATATGCATTGGTAATTTTTTTTTTTTTTTTAAATTAAAGTTGCATGCCGATAAATCAACATCAATTAATGGGTCGTTTGTCTTCAGACACAGTGATCATTTCAAGCTGGGTGATCTTAGTAGCACACCACTGTGTTTAGGAACAATCAGCTAAGAGCATGTCAGATGCACTATTTGACATGGTGGCAACACCTGCTTCCTCTTTCACATGACATTTTGGACCAATGAACATGTTGTTTACACATCTTGAATAATTCTACCAGTCTTACTAGGAGTATTTCAAAGGCCAACTCAGGTATAGATAAGATCACTGCTTTATTCCCTCAGGTTTACTTATATGCTAATTAATCTGATAGGTATGGCCATTTTGTGTGGTGGGGATATCTCTGGGCCTGTGGCCCATCTGGAAATCAACTAAAATGCACTGTCCACATGGACTGAAGTACTTACATGTATTGTAGGTTTAACTGTGCATGGGGAATATGAAGGTCCCACAGGGAAATATATAATGAATATAAAATAAAATTTTCTTGACAGTAGTTTTAAAGGAATGCCACCAGCACGAATGTACAGGTTTTGCTCATCCCCTAGATGTCTCCACCTGCAACAAGTGGATACCATGGGGAATGTTACCTGCTTGTGGTGCCACCTACAGGCAACCTACTCAACCCATGTGCATTAAGGATGAAATCAATGCAGACTTCACTGCAAGGCAGTTACTGAGGTGATGTCTCCTTCCATCCTCTGATGAAAGATTCAGTTTTCTCCTATGCCTGAAGCTTATCCTGCATGGGTATTAAGGATAAGGTTTTAATTGTAATCTTTCATTTGATTTGTCACTCACTGGTTTCAAGTAGTACACTGACCAATCAGAGGCCATGGTGCATTTAATAAAACACCGACTCCTTCCACTTTGGAAATGGTGCCATTTTCAAACTTATGGCTCTGATAGAACTTAGATTTGGTGTATATAAAGTTGCCCTTTTTAGGCATAGGAGAAATAAAATCCAGTAATGGTGGCCCATTGTAAATGTACTTATAATACAGTATATTTTACTAATGTAAAAGATGTAGAAAGAGATTCTACATCTTTTACATTAGTCAGCTAAAAAATAGTGTTGTAATATTCAAAACAATGTTAGGGCTGCACCTATTTGTCATTTTATAATGTAAAATGTGCATCACTTTTTCTGTATATTAACTTGAATAACGCAAAGTACAAATTAAGAGAAGCAGCCATGGCCTTTTCTGCCATTTTATATCAAATAATTGCACCATATTTATACAACCTGAAAAATTGGACGGACAAATTCAGAGCAACCCCTACAACCTTGAAGATTAATGGTGTGCAAGCATCAAGTGCACCAGCCATATTGATTTAGGGATTAATTTATTGGGTCTGCGAAACAATATACGAAGAAATCCTCCTGCAGTCAAAACATTCACACTCTGCGTCCCTGGAGATGAGCTGCGTGCCATCTTGGAATATCCTCTATGGCATGAGCACAACACAAAAATCAAGCAATTCCAATCCTGATTTTTTTTTTTTTTACTGTTCTTTAATGACTCTTCCTCCATCCCAACGTGTGATTGCTGTTTGGTTAAACACTCCCTATCAAAAAGAGAATTTAGTTCCTAAAGTTGATATTGAAAATTATGTGTACTTTCTATTCCTCAATAAAGAGTAGCACGCAGCAGAAAATTAGCATTTTTTTCACAAAGTTCCGCTGTATGAGCCATCTACTTGTCATCATTTCAGATTTAAAATTACAAAAAAAAAAAAAGAAAAAAGAAAAAAAACCCAGCCAGACATGAAAGTAAATGGACTTAGTACCAGGTTGTTTCCTATTGACTTCAACCACATTTGTGGCCAAAATTAAAGTTTAAGAAAAGATTTGTGATGAAATTAATGAGCCATCCACCTCTTGAATTAAGTATTGGCTAAATAATCAATGAATTTTTTTCTATACTTTAATAGGGCTGATCTGCAATTCTCATTCAGACTGGTTTTTTTTATTAACACCTCTCCTTGAAGCCAACATTTGACCTGTTGGTGGTTTTGATCAGTTTGAAGGGGAGGGCTATTAACTTATAATGGTCATCTAAGACTCTTGACCAACCAGGCATGATAGACAGTGTCATGTGATCTCTCTTTCACCAATGGCATCCTCCATTGCCTCCTGGCTTCTAAGTTTCTTGTATTTGACCGATGATACATGGCAGGGAGTGTCATGTGATCCCTCTTTGACCAATGGCATCCTCTATTGCTTCCTGGCTTCTAAGCTCATTCCATTTGACCATGATACAAATTAATGTATGTGCCACGTGTTGCCTCTAGGTCAAATACCTCATTAGAACCTCTACCACACATTGTCCTTAAAATGATGATAACTATTTGATTGCTACTTTAGGTCCCGGCTTTTGTTATCTGTTACATACAGTTTACTAATTTATACTCACGTCCAGTGATATGCATATTACATACATAACAGGTAACCTTATTTGTACTTGGTACCTAAAATACGATACTTCTTTCTGTAATGTCTGTACTGGATAGTGCCAACACCTGTTTTGTTTGTTCTGTGATCTTTTTTTTATGGAATATGTAGCAGGATATGTGTAAAAAGTAGCAAACTGTTGTCAAATAGCCAGAGCACATTCATACTGCCGAGAGGGACCGAGGGTTAATCAAACACATACAATGCACATGCACAACATATATGTGTGTGTGTATATATATATATATATATATAGTATATTGTGGTACCTGCTGTATGCAACGGTTACCACTGCTGTGAACAGCCACATTGCTTTTTGTAGCCACTTGGTCAGGACACAGGAGTTAAGTTTCTTCGTAAATTTATAATTACCTGCAGTGACAGGTCACCTGCTGTATGTGGTCACTTTTTCTTGGCAGAAGGGATGGCCACATACAGCAGGTACCACTGTATATATAATGTACGCTAAAGTGAACAAAATCTATATTAATCACCAAAAAGAAAACACTCTCATGTATCAACCAATCATTCAAAGTTAATGAATGGTCCCCTTAAGAAGGCCCAGTTACCCATGTCATCTATACATACTTATATACACACACTACATAAAACGGATTTCATCTCACAAAGTGCCGGCTTCTCTCTAGATCTGTTATGGCATATTTCACTTCACTAGTATATATCTCACAAAGGAACAGATGGCCTGAGGAGGGAATAGGGTATTTCATAAACAGCACACAACTGACATTAATATCACCAGAAATGTAAAACAGAAACTTGGATTAATTGCGGACACACGAACGACGGATAAAAACTGCTTGAAAAATATGAACTGGAGATGAGAGTACCCGTGAAAGCCCATGGCTGGTATCAGTGGGCGAGTTATAGCAGTCTTCATCTGCGAAAGCTAAATATCAACGTGGGCAAGTGGCATCCTTCAGCCTCCCTCCCGCATGTCTAGTGATGCTCCATCAAGATTGATGAGAATCTAATGAAGTACGAGTCATATCACTAGATAGAATCGTAACTCAGCTTGATTACATAGATGTGGTCAAATAAGGGACAAATTAAAATATATAACGTTTCAAGGAAAATTGATCAATAAACACAACAGAAAGTAGTACCAGCATAAGGAAGCTTTATAGCTTCAGTTTGGAGCAAAAAAACCCCGAAGAATAGCCCATCGCTGGCTCACTGATTATGCTCTTAAGCGCCACGAGCCGCAGTCTGCGAGGTGATTTGTCTCTCTATATATAATTAGGATGTTACACACCATAGCCCACTAAAGCTGTCAGGCAGAACATTTCATAAATGTAATATAAGTTACTGAGTCGTTTTTTTTTTCTGACTATTTTTTGCAAAATATTAGCTAAAAGCAGGAAATGGCAAATTTACCTATTTATAATATGTTAGCTCTCAATTCCGTTGCCAATGCCCATAAAGTATGACACACTAAACTTTCACTACTCTGATTAGCTCGATTCTTAGATCCGCTGTAAACCTGCCATTTGCAGTGGCTTGATATTGGAAATTTATGGCAATAACACAGACCTCCACATATTAAATTTAGTGCAACCAATAAGTGGGTTATGCTTAAAAAAATGTGTTAGCCTTTTTTTATTGGCATAACCCATTACTGACAGTGCTGCCTGTCTGGTCCCCAAAAGTTGCATGTACATGAAGAGTATACATGGGTTGCACCACCACTGCACTGTGCAACCTGCATATGAATGAAACTATGGGTTAAACCGTTTGTGCAGGCGTGATAGCATCATAACATGCCTCCACAGGTTTTTATAATGAAACTACCTGTACGAAATATGTCTGCGTCAATGATGAGTTACAATAAATCTTCCACACAGGCTAAGTAAGTTGTACATTACGAACCCAAGCTCCAAGCACAATGACGGAAGGTCTCAACACTTTCACCATAATTAGTCAGACTTCAACACGAGTCATAAATGATAACAAAAATTACATAAAGATTGATATTCAGCAGCATGGAGTTACACACATGTGCAACATTTTGTCCATCTGTACTTCCTCCTCTGCTACAATGTTACAGAACACGTTCATATTTGACAGGATTCAAGTTGTTGACTTAGGGAACATGACCACTCGGGCTGTCTTTTTCATGAACTCAGAACTCTATCTGAAAGTGCAGTGAATATAAAAGAAAATTGACAATTACTTGTCACTTGGACTGGCTTGATTGGGAAGCCAGGTAAACTGTACTCCTTAGTCAAATGTTAAAGCAGTTTGTTTTTATAGGTCAACACAAACTTTCTGAGTGCAGACAAACCTACCTGGAAAGATTATCTGTGGAACTTTGTAAATATCGTTATTAAGTTGACATCTTTGCTCCTAAATGCACAAAGAATATTTACAAAAAAAAAAAAAAGAAAAAAAATCGCGTCAGAGCCTGGTCCTGGATCAGCCTAATGAAGGTGGTCTATCTTGTGATTTCAGCATTTCTTTATCACAAAATCTAATGTGGACACCCCTCCCCCCAACACTAATCCCTTGATCCATACCTGTCAGGGACTGTCCTATTGATATTTACATTAAGGCATAAATTATGAAAAGTGCATAAACTTAGCTCCTTTTAATGCCAGAAAAGTTAATCCTGATTAATACCACATTTTTCACTGTTTTCATGTGAACATCAGTCTGAACTGCACCATGGAACAGTTGCTCACTTTCGGTAAGGGTTAAGCATTATGGCTGGTGACCGGTACATGTTGTAACATGGACACATGACAAGACGTCCCTGTCTGACTATTTATGAAGACGATCTATCAGGCAATACGTATTCTCCACTTGTGTACAACTGGCTGTGTTAATGACTGGAGGTGTAACACGCGTGCATTATACATGACTTGCTGCTCCATAAAGGAGGCCACTGCGGTACCTCACGCTGCCATTACCTGCACTTAACGGCAAACAAGTACGTCTGTAAAAGCCCTTGGTCTGCCTGCCTTTGCTCCTTACCAATTACGCTCCCATCAACGGCTCCAACCACCTGAGCTCCCTACTTTTATTGTATTTGTGATTGACTACAATTTCTATACATATTGTTGACTGTTAAATATGCAATTTTACATGAGCTCCAGCATATTTTTTTTGCCGGTTTCAATTTCCGCATGGGACTTGATCTATTTTAACTTTTCCACTTCAAGTTCAAATTTGTTGACAGTTTTGATGATGGTGTACCAGCTACTTGTGTAACACAGGTCTTTCCTACACATATGTTGTTACCAAGGACCAATTAGAGGCTCCATTGGAAATGTAAATTTATGTAAGAACTGTTCCAAATCTGTAAAACAACTTCTCCCTAAAATTTGCATTTCCAATTGCATTATTTTTCAGAAAAAAATAAAATGCAATCAGAGATTGCTGGATCTAATTGCCCCCCTTGCCTCATTTATAATCTTGGTAATCACAGATTTCATTTTAGAATAACTGTATAGTCATGAACAGTAAACAAAAAAAAAACCTGAAAAGATATTTTTATGCAATGTTTTGTACCAGGGCTGTCCAACTGGCGCATTGTAGCAAAATTTTGCTACAAAGCTCTCCAAAATTGCTACAGATTGTCTTAAAAATAAGTGTTTCTCATGTAAAGAAGTGGAAAAATTGCTACAAGTAAAGAAAATTTTACTACAAAGATTTTCAGCTGGACAGCACTGTTT
The DNA here is from genome assembly GCA_964020975.1 of Hermodice carunculata. Lineage (NCBI taxonomy): Eukaryota > Metazoa > Annelida > Polychaeta > Eunicida > Amphinomidae > Hermodice > Hermodice carunculata. The sequence goes on along the minus strand of OZ026625.1, from coordinate 30,291,539 downwards.
TGTACTCTAACATGCAATGATATATAATAACATTTATAAACATGAAGTGTTATTTACATCAATTAGGTCAGGCACTTTTTGAGGTGCAGTAATTATGACTTTCTAGCATTACAGTACTTCTTCAGAGTGGGCTTCCTGTCCTGGTTTGGATCATATTCACATTTTTTACTCAGAAACAATGAAGGGAATGCCACCATTTCTGAATTTGTGCCATGCAATAAGTATGAATTAGCAGGTCACACTGACTTTTTTTCATCCTCTGCACAGTCTCTGTACATATCATTTTTGACATTGAACACTGGGCCGTGATCAACGGAACCTCACACATGGGGTTAAGGCCAGGCAAACAGAACCTTGGCAATACATGAAGTCTTTGAACTTAAGATAGCCCTTTAACATAGAAGTTTTTAATCCTATGTCATACGAAAATCCTAGCTCAAAAACTTCTCAAGTTAATCATGTAGAAACCAAATGCAGTGATGTTGCTCTGTGACCTTGGGAATTGGGTTAAGGTCACCCATCTTTCAAAATGACAGCCCTTATAAAGAACTACAATCTTGTACAATATTAAAGTCCCAGCTCAAAACTTACAATGCAGAAACCAAAATTCACTAATATGACACCATCATCATGACCAACATCAACGTCCTACCACAAAGCTCCATTGAATTAATATACTTCAAACATACAAATTCATCGTGTGACCTTGGGAACTTGGTCAAGGTTAAAAATTAATTGCAACTTAGCCCTGACAGAAGACCTTGCATGCAGCATCCACATGAGAATTAATCATGACATTCATATTCACAACCTTAAACCAAGTGGATAAGCTTATGTTGCCAGCACCACCAGGTGGCACATCTTTTAAGAGCTTTATCTCAGAAAATTTTACATATTTTGCCAATCTGTTTCTGACTTATAATTTCCAGCCTGTTTAATGAACATATAGGGATTGCTTTTAAATGTACTTATGTAATTAATCATTTAGCCAATTTTGGAGAATTAGTACCATCTATTGAGTACATGTACATGTGCCATAAATATACATATTCCCACACACAGCAGGGAAATATTACTGGACCTTTAAGCCAGCCCAAGGCTAACACGCTGGCTATACACTGAGCTCTCATGATTGGGTAAATTTACATTCCCATGCTGCAAATGTGATCTGTTGCAGCTGTTTTCTTATATGTCACAACAATATTTCATATAAATTAATCATATCGTGCAGGAAGGAATATGGATCGGACACATACATACACCTTAGGAGTACAACTAGACATACCTTCCACGCAAGCGTTGGCTGGAGGGTCCGCCATTTGCTCAAATTAGGCATTGGTGACACCAAATTCTTATCAGTTCATCTTGCCATGTAAAATAAGCATATTGCCAAATTTGAGCAAAATACATGGAGGCATTCTGTAGATAGAGCGGTAACGAGAACGTGCAAATCCGGAGGGACATCTGGACGGACAACCTGAACACAGAAAGGCCCCCCCCATGGGGCAGACCCTTAAAAACCAAGGAAGTCTGTGGCTTTAAACCTGGTGTTGCTGACTGCTCTAAAAGGGCTGCATTTCATAGCTTTCATGGCAGCTATTTCCTTGAGCAACTCAAACAATAAAGCCAACGTTAGGAGGGCCAAATGGCCCCCTAACAATGCAGTTAAAGCCATCAATTTATGCACAGTTCAGAGCCCACCGTTTATACGTCGGTGTACTCCAGCATCAATCAGTGATAAAAACCACCCATCAGTCACATGACACACCAAAGCTTCAGTCCTCTCCACAAATATCACATCAATTTTAAAGCTGCCACATTAAATCTTAAGAAACAAACAAGGAATTTGACATTTTTTGTATGGGCTCTTATACAACAGAGCTATTAGGAGTACTTTATGAGTTTCCACACAATAATCATAAATCTCGAAACGTGCACTTCTGGTAATGAGTGGCCCGAGTATACACTGGCCGTGCAACAAGGTTTATTGCCCTGTCAAAACACAAAGCATTCCAAGATGATATTTTCAAATTAATTGCCATCAGTCAATTAACTTGGGACTTTTAACTACTTCTGATAGCGGGTAGAAGCCAATTGGAAAACACTTGAAATTTAGACAGATTTCCTGTGCAATCATCTCGAGAGTTTTGAACAAAAATATCATTTTGCGTTAAAAATGCATGGGCTTTCCACGCTAGCATGTACAAGCAGTTTCCAATTCAATTAAAAGACAATGTTAGATCCAAAGAGAGATTGAATAGCAAATTGATGCAATGTAACTTACATGTGTACCAAGCAAAACGAAACATGCGCACTGTGCTCCAGGTTCTGTGCTTGGTTGACCCTGGTTGCACTAGCTGGCAGCTTAAGTACAGTTTTGTGTCTGGATGCACTTGTGTGTATGATGTCTACATGGCCCTCACCTTGCACATTTTGACATTTTCGTGCTCAGATATACATGTTATTGCAACTAGACGTGAGTTTTCCATGCAAAAAACATTACGCATCCCCCCCCCAGCAGGCACCTCTCACCAGAGGCCAACCCTCTAAGAGGGCCACCATTCTTTTGCAGAAAGTTTGACCTTGACCTTTGACCTCAATGTCACCTCTTAGCAAATTTAAGGGAAGTTTCACCTGGGTAAATAATGACCAAATTTGATGCACTTCAATCATATACCCATTTGAAGATGTGGCATGGAAACCATTTTATTTTGCAAGGCATTGTGACCTTGACCTATGACCTGAAGGTCATCCACAATCATATGAAAACAATTCCCAAAATTTATGGAGTATCTGTACCAAAAGCTTCAAGTGAATCTGGCTTAGAGTCTTGAAGAATGTAAAATGAGAACTACCATTGCAGACCCCATTCACTTCCACTAATCAATAGGAATGTAACAATTAACCCCCCCCCCAACCCCCATTAAAAATCCAAAAATCATTGGAGCATGACCATTTGAACACACTTGGTAGATACCTATTGGGTGCATGGTTGGTGGAGCTGCAACAAGCTCGCCTTTCACCTCTGCCGCCTGGGTTCAATTCACTAATAGGGAAGCACGTGGAAAGAGTTCCCACCACTCTGCACAGGGGTTTTCTCCACCTCCTTTGGTTTCCTCCACCAAACAAGCAGTGAGGAAAGCATATGCCACCATCTGTGCCACGGAGAGTGATTAATATAGGCTTGGCCTGTTTCGCAATCCTTGTAAAAGATATGGGTCTATACTATTATACCTACCCGATGCAAGGTGTTCAAAATGTTTTAAGTCCATGGCACAAACCACAAAGTAGGAGGCACCCTAACCCAGATGATCAATATAAATCTGGCATCTTATATTGAGTAGGAGACTGAGCAGCCAGCACTGCCCTGAAAATAGAGCGTGAAACATGCTGGGGCCGGCTTATTTTGAACACCCTGCCAATGTACATCCCCACCACGTTTGGAGTGAATCTGGCCAGTTGTTTTGGAGACATTGAAAATGTGAATTAGCATTGCAATCGCCATTGACTTGCATTGTAATCAACAGGACTATATGCAGTTTGACCTTTCAAGGTCACTCAGGGTTAAAATAAACCATACAAATGGAAAGCCCAAAAGTACTTTCCTATTAACGTTTAACAGTAACCTTGTGCCTAGGATGCTCCATTAAGAAGGTACGCATAAGCCAATATGTGAGATTTGCTGAGTCAGCAGAAAAATGCAACAAGGATTTGACCTTGACCTTTGACCTCAACGTAATATACATGTATTATGATACAGAAAAAAATTCCAACGCCCATAGATCATCTGTACCAAATGAGGAGGCAATAGGTCAATAGGAGACAGAAATATAAGATACGCGACAGCAGTGGAGATGGCGGACAAGACTAAACACTATGCATCCCCCTATCATGGGGGTTTCCTAAAAAAACCGCTATTTGATATGCCAGATATATAATAAAACAGATGATGGTTGATTCAAATTCACTTACATTGTCTATGACCTTCAGAACAAGGTCATGGTCACCTTCTTGAAGTGCAGCTTAGTTTTTACAGTGAAAAAAAAAACCCTGACAATCAAGTACAATATCCGAGTCCTGGTTCAAATAGTTCTACAATGAAAATCCAGATGTGAAGTTGAACAGGTCACTGTGAAATGAAAATTTGGGGGAAAATCATGACGCCAATACAAACCTGGCCCTTGTATTATCTTTTGAAAATCAAAATCATAGCCTTATAATTTTTAGTGTCATGAAATGAACTTTAAAAATCACTAAATTGGCTCTGTGACATTGAGAATTAGGTCAAGGTCACCCATGTGCACTGTCTTGTCAAGGAACAGACCCAACAAGCTCTTGGTGTATACAGGCAGCAATTTGGAAGAGAAGCCTTAATTACCGACTGGCAAAAACTCATGAAAGATGAAAAAAAAACACATCACCTGTCGAAGCCTCTGAGGACATTGCCTCCCCCCAATCCTATGTATGCTGGCAGATATATACCCTGACATCATGATTACAACCTGGAACCATATATAGTCAGCATGACGCCATTTCTTAGTTACGAGAAACAGAAATAAGAATACATTTTAGAGAGTTTTTATTAAAAAAAAAAAAAAAATCCGTATTTCCATTTTATGAATATTTGGGTTGACATTCACGACTGTATTTGATGCAGATGTAATTTGACCAATTATAATCATGCTCTCCAGTTTCTTTGTAACTCCACTGTTCTACTTCAGTTTCTCTGCAACTTTGATCTGTGTTGAACAACGTTCTTCCATGCTGGCAAATAGCCCAATTAAACTACAAGTATTTGATCAAACTAAAAGTGTAAATTGTATCACCAGTTGTCATATCTTCCTCAGACAATGAAACCTCTGTTTGTTATACAGACAATGAAACCTCTGTTTGTTATAATCAACTACCCATTCAAAAAGCTCAGAATAATTAAGCTCAGCAACTCTTGTTTTGTGTAATATGGAACTTTTGATCCTGGTGGGAGACTTTTGTATTCAGCAAGGAAGCTTCAGCTTCAGTGGATCTAATTTTTGACTCATTTGATAGCACTGCATTATAAGGTACGCAGGATCATCATTATGTACAATTAGTATAATGAGAAGCAAGAATGTTCAAGTACGTGCCTTTGACACCATCGGCTCCCGCACCTCACGTCTTCCTGGAAAGGCTTTCACAACTTCAAGTTAACCTTTGCAGCATTTTCCTTGTTAAACTGGCCATTCCTTGGCATGGGTTGGCCACGTCAAGGAAAGCTGTTTACTCAGTCTTATATTCAAGGGGGAAAAGGGTGACTGTCCACTATCAATGACAAATGTTGATGCCTTTACACTGGAACTATTCCAGTGCCAAGCTTGTCTTAAGTCAATATACTAAAGCCAGACAAGTCTGAATTATCATAAGGATCACAGATTTCTATTCCTCGTAAAAAGACCTTTCATTCAAGCATCAGTATGTCTATATAGTTACAGAGAGAATACCACAGGTCAACTGCTTTTCTCAGCATACATTGGGTGAGCTCCGAATGCACATCGGAAAAAGCTGTTGACTCAGTCCAAAGTTTGGCACCAAAAGGGTTAATTTACCTGCAGTGACAGGTCACCTGCTGTATGTGGCCACTTTTTACAGCAGACAGAGTGGTTCCATACAGCAACAGGCACCACTGTATTATTCTAAATATCTCATTTACACATGCAGCAATCCTGTGCATTTCCACTACCAAAACCTCTGTGCTTGGTCACAACTCGTTTTGTAGCTGCCCAGCAAGTGATGCTCCAGCTACCATAACCACAGCTGGAGCATGACTCACCATGCAATGATTTAATGTCAGGGCGTATTCAAGCAAAGTTTATACATTAAGTCTTTAAAAACCTTGAATCCAACTGCAATGGGTCAATTTTCCTTTGGCAATGTAAAAAAAAAGGTTAATTCATATTTTATGGCAACTGACCCAAAAAACTATAATTGATTAATTCTGTCTAAGACAATTCAGATCAGCATATTGTTTTGCTCAGTGGATGAATGTTGAATTGGTGCACTTTTCCTAAAATAAGGCAGCAAATCACACAAAAAAGAGAAACTGAGAATCTGACCTAAACTGGTACATGTATCTTTCCAAGGTGATAAGGTTTGAATCCTGGAAACTTGAATCCTATTAGAAGTTGATTATTTACGATATTTTTGACCCTCATAAACCCAAATCCCAGAAGAAACAGAAAGATATGTGTTTGTAGCTGGGAGCCAATATCTGTTAAAAAGAGGCATTGAAACCTTTTCTTCCTTGAATTAACTCTTTCAGTGCCAATCCCGACTTAAGCCGATCTACTCAAGTCAAGCTAGTCTCAATTACCATTAGGATCTCAGATGCATGTTCCTCGTAAAAAGATCTTTCATTCAAGTGCCAGCATGCCTATAGTTCCAGAGAGAATACCCCAGCTCAACAGCTTTTCTCGACGTGCATTAAGCGCATTGCGCCCAATGCGCCCGAAGAGAAGCTGTTGATTCAGTCCAAAATTTGGCATTTGAAGAGTTAAGACTGAGTGCCAAACCCATGCAAGGAAAGCTGTTGACCCAGAGCATGTGATATTGATAGGTCTCACCTGCAATTCTTAGTCAAATTGTCTTTCATTATTGTTGAAAATAACGAAGCAGACGACATTTGACCACCAGCCGGTTTTGGCCGTTTTAAGAGGGTTAATGGCACATCCAGGTGGACTGCTTGAGCTCAATCCATACCAAGTTACTAGCTGCGTGCAACAGCACAGACAATGCACATAACATGCATGGAAATGAGAAGTGCAGATTCGATTGCGTTTCTTCATATGACTGCATATGGTAAATGTTCTTTAATGTGATGTACTGCTAGGGTGAATGGCTCAGACTGCAACAGCGGATCTGTACGAAGCTGCATCATGATGTAGCCATGAAACAGCTCATGACAGCAAGCAATCTGCCCATGCAGCTAGGTCTTACTCGTTAAACGGAAAAGCCTCGCAAGCTAATCAGGTGAACGTATAACATCAACAACAAAGCAGCTGATCAAGAATTTTGCTGGCACAAAGTGCGAAGTTCCTTTACCCCATGGTTTGACCTCTTATGTAGAAATCATCGGGATGAAGAACATCACAAGACATTCATCTTCCAGCTGTGCTTGGCAATAGATTTTTCTGAAAGACCTTTTAAAATGCTGTTGTCTCAGGATTAGGTTCATTAAACACAGATCGATACAATATCGGCTCCTGCGATTGCTGCAGATGAAGATTTGGACCTCGAGGACACAGACTTAAGACAAACGAAGCAGAGATTAAAACCTGTAAACAGCAGGTGCTGCAAACCATGCTTCCTCCGTTCATAATTGACGAGCAAACCACGCGTTCTTCTTGTCAACCCACAGTGCAAAGCTGAATGTCGAGATATTATACAACAATATTAGGTTGCTCCTGTTCCTACATTACTAACTCCTTATTCCAGTGTAGTGATATCAGAAATTGAAAGAAAAGACATAATATCATTACATGATGTTTAATTTACCTGATATTAATTTAATGGTATTCTGTTTGAAAAAAGAATTTAGAGTGCCATGTTTGAAACACAAATAAAGCTGATGCGAATAACTGAAATAAAACTGCATGGCCACAAAGAGAATATCTGTGGTTAAATTGCAAGTCCTTAAAATGTTATTGCCAAACCTTATAAGGTTCATATCTAACATGAAACAGAAAGGTCAAAGAAAACATTTTAGAAGGAAACTAAAGCTGGTAAAACTCTCTGGAATTAAAATCAAGCAGATGATCATAAGACCTGAAGCTCAGGATCACCAAAATAAACTGTATGGTATGGTGTAACATGACATACTAATTGTGGTGCCAATTGAGATATTTTACTTGAAACTGAAAGTCACATGCACAAAATGAAAATGTAGTTTATAAGGATCACTGTTTATCCCTTTCCCGCTCAAATTGCCTAAAAGTGCCAGATTTAAATTGTCGTCTGCCTCAACATTTTTAGGCCAAAGAAAATAAATAGTGTGTTTGAGGTTACATGCCAAAAATAAATAGGGTAGGTAGGTAGGCTTTTTTTTTTATATATATAATTTTTGCTCTGAAAACAGAAGAAAAGTGACTTAAAATGGATAAATAGTGCATTTCATGAAGAAAATCTGCCTAGATTGTTTGGGTTTTTTTTTTTTTCAAATCAATCAAAAGTTTTAGGGTAGGGGGGTTTGGGCAAGGGTCGGTAGGGAAATCCCAAACACAGACTTTTTTTTTTTGGCCTTACTTAAATTTCTCATTACTAGTAAACATTTTTGCAGAGATTTGCATATGGGATGACTAATGATAAATTGCCTTAAGTCAAAACCTTTACCTCGCAAAGATTTGAGTGCAATGTAACTTGTCGTCTGTCTTAACTCTTTAAATGCCAAATTTTGGACTGAGTCAGCACCTTTTCTCGGCACGCATTGGACACATTGCGCCCAATGCGTGACAAGAGAAGCTGTTGACCTGGAATCTTCTCTCTGGAACTACAGGCATACTGGTACTTGAATGAGACATCTTTTCACAAGGAATATGAATTTGAGTCATGATTGGCACTGAAAGAGTGAATAAAATATACATTTTTACTTAAATTTCTCGTTACTACAAAACATTATTGCTGAGATTTGTACATAAGACCATTCATGATGGCACGCACCAGGTAAATAGCTGCAATGTGCCCAGCCCATGCCAAGGAGAGCTATTTATCATGACTCCGTTGTACTCTGACCACAAATGGCTTAAAATGAATGTGAAAGTCAGTGGATCGACATTGTTTGAATCACACAGAAGCTCCACACAGCCCAGTGTCTGAAGTGGAGTTGCAAGTACACAAGGAAAAAAAAACTGCAGCTTCACCTGTCGAAAAAAACTAAGGTCTAGGGGTCCCCATGAATGTCCCTGTACAATTTCAAAGCATATGGTCAAGTGGTTTTAGAAAAGATATTTTAAGATTTTGCCAAAAAATGAGCAGCAAAAATTATAAAAAAAATCCTTAGAGTCAATGGAGCATGACCATTTGAACTTGGTAGAGACCCACCCAAAGTACCTTCTTACCACACTTTAAAGTGAATCTGGCTGACAATTTTGGAGATCTCAAAAATGTGAATTGTGTTTGATGGACATTAGACGGATGCATAAAAACCACAGATATACTCAGCTGACTGATAAGTCAGCTGAGGTAATATAGAACTGAATGCCCACCAAGGGAGCATCTAAAGTTAGATTGCAAGTCATTGACATGTAATTACCAAACCATATAAGGTTCAGTGTCTAACGTGAAATAGAAAGTTCACAGGCACAACTTTCAGAATAAAACTGCACCTAATAAGCCAAAAAGATGATCATATGAAGAGAAGCTCAAGATCACTAGCGTAACTTTTTGATGTCATATCCTACCATGTATCACTACTACCCCACATAAAGTTCACTATAGACATGGGACCATAAGTTTGTGGGAATGAAACTGAAACTTAAACTCAAATAACCCCGCTGTTCAAAACTACAGCTGGAAGTCAAATTAAAATCATCAGTATTTGATGCATTACTGTATAATTATTTATATTCCTCAGCATTTTATTTCACAGTTTTACCTACAAAACAGAATTCTCCAAATTTCATTTATTTGAATTTGACATACAAAGAAAAATAATTCCTGACTCAAATATTAATGAATGGACCTCCTTGGGTAAAAAAATTGGAATTGTGGTCCGTTAGGAAAATCTATTATTACACAGTCATATTGAAAGGCTTTTAGCACTGTTTGACATGATGATTCACAATGTATTGAAGCCAAGTTGCTTTATTTAAAAATGAGCTTGAAAGTAAATGTCAGAATGAAAATAGAAGTCAGAAAGATACCTGTTTCATATGATTGTGAAACTCAAAGGAAATTGAAAACCCATGAAGATAAGTAACAGAAATTAGATTGGAAGTCTCCAGGGAACAATGCTTGGAATGCAACTTGAAGTCTAGAAAAACGTTCTGCATGTAATGACAGTTCATGGTGATCACTGCGGAAATCAAAGGGCACCTCCTGATATGTTACTCGAAATGAAACTGAAACCAAATACACTTTTGTTTGATGTAAAACTGAGCCTATCAGAAGCAATCTTTGATATATGAAAAGGCAAGTCAATACCAATGAGTGTCACGGGTGTGCAAACTTATAAATATTTTGAAATGAAACTACTGCTTCATACAAAATACTTTCATCAATGAGAATGAGTCAGAAGAATATACATGTTGAATGGAAATGCATGTCCATAAAAATCACCATTTGAAATTAAATAAACATCTATCCAGATCAAGGTTTGAATGTATAAACATTGTTAGAAGTGAAACTGAAACCAGTAACAATCGTGTTTGATATGAAACTGAAAGTTATACAGATCCAGGCCTGGGATTGATAAAAAATTCAAAAGTTAATAACTTTTGAAATACAGCTAAATGGTCATCATTAGTGTTCGAAATGAAATTATACCTTTAATCATCCATATATTGGTCAACTTCCCTCCACACAACGACAATCAGATTTGTGCGTACTCATTCTGAATTAGCTCTGGCTACCGTTTGAAATTTACATCAGGTATGCTCAACTTGGAACATGTAGATTGGGCCATCGGTAGTCACAGAAATTAACACGGTCATCTTACGTTCAGATGGAGACTAACTTAAGTCAGCCATATAAGATTAACGCATCCAAAATGTAGTCCTAAAACTGTCCTCATACTGCATTTTAATTCCTGTAGCATATACATACAGTTAAGCCCGCATTAAACTTAACAGTCACCAAACGCATCAACCTTTTGCAAACTTTTTCCAACCATTTGAGTGAAAGGCAAACCTTTTTCAAACACTTTCCAAACCATTTCCTCTTATTGCATTAAACACTTTTAAACCTTTCTCTAATGGTTAACAACCATTTCACACACTTTCTCAACCTTATTGATAAAAATGTTGAAATGGTTTGAAATGGTTTGCAACCGTTTCAACCATTTGAAACCCTTAAATGTCAACCTTTTACAGACCTTTTGTCAACCTTTTACAGACCTTTTGTCAACCTTTGACAGACCTTTTGTCAACCTTTCACAGACCTTTTGTCAACCTTTTACAGACCCTTTGCTAACCTTTTACAGACCTTTTGTCAACCTTTGACAGACCTTTTGTCAACCTTTCACAGACCTTTTGTCAACCTTTTACAGACCCTTTGCTAACCTTTTACAGACCTTTTGTCAACCTTTTACAGACCCTTTGTCAACCTTTTACAGACCTTCTGTCAACCTTTTGCAAACCTTTTATAACCTGTACAAACCCCAGTAAAACACTTTGCAACACAAAAAATGCAGTTGACAGTTAAGTTTTAGATGGACTTAACTGTACAGTGGACGTCTTTCAAGGGACATATACTGATGCCATAATAAGGGAGGATATAACTGAAACTGAACCCGGCCAATTACATGGTAATTGTTACGCTAGCAACATCCAGTATCTACCCAAGGGAAGTACAATCTCCCCATTCAAATAACAGTGAAAGTCAGTATATCCCTCACATTTTATATTTGCATAAACAGCAACTCTAATGATGTTATGCGCCATGATGTCACCCTCATTGCAAGGGTGCATGGCGCACAAGATGCAGTACCCAACAGGAGGGTAGTATAGGCCGATTGCTTCCTCAAGGGCAGGCCTGCTTCTCTCCCACAAAATTATGATGTAGAAATTGTATGTTTTGGCTACATCTTACATAATGTAAGGAAAAGCTGCACTTGCCTTTCTCTTCTAACAATGGTAGATACACTTTAGGATACAAAGATCATTCCACGGCTAAATCAGTCTCCTACCCAGTACAGTTCCCCCTCGAGCTGTATCCTCCCTGGACTCTTTGTGTCTCAGGAGAAACATATTGGCTTGACAAACCTGGACTAAAAATTTGGCACACATTTGTAAAAGCACAAACATATCAAACAGCTGCAACTGTTCAACCTAATAGGGACAAACATACAGGTCCTGTGTTCTCTCCTAATGGACACATACAGGTCCATAGCCTTCCCTCCTAATGGACAAACATACAGGTCCATAGCCTTCCCTCCTAATGGACAAACATACAGGTCCATAGCCTTCCCTCCTAATGGACACATACAGGTCCATAGCCTTCCCTCCTAATGGACAAACATACAGGTCCATAGCCTTCCCTCCTAATGGACAAACATACAGGTCCATAGCCTTCCCTCCTAATGGACAAACATTACAGGTCCATAGCCTTCCCTCCTAATGGACAAACATACAGGTCCATAGCCTTCCCTCCTAATGGACAAACATACAGGTGCATAGCCTTCCCTCCTAATGGACAAACATACAGGTCCATAGCCTTCCCTCCTAATGAACAGACACACAAGTCCCGTTTCCTGCCTACCAGATGACAGACACGTGTCCTCCTCCCCCAACCCCACCCCCTAGGGACCAACACGTCTTGCCATCCACCTTTCTCCCGCACAATGATTCTTTATTGATTGCTGTGAAATTGGCACAAGTGCCGAGCTGCGCTGGCTTTTTCATTAGACACGTGATTGTCTTCAATCAGGACAAAAGACCCTACTTCTCAGGCTCACGTGGGCCATTTTCAATATGATTATAATTTTGTGTAGGTTTCTGTGATAGATTTACACTGGCTCTTACCCAGTGCTCTGTCATTACATCTCTTTTTCAGTCAGATCAAAGATGATGCTGTTGATTATCAGATAAAACTGTCCATCCATAAACAACCTTGTTACTGCAAGTTATTATTCATCTCTAGTTGAGTTCAAAATTGGTCTAATTTCTACTCTGATATCTCCGTGCACTTCATTTCACGCTCTGTGGTTAACTCGTGTAAAAGGGAAAAAAACCATCTTATTATGTAAAATACAAACACACCATCATCTGAAAATAAAAAATATTCTTTTGTCATCTATTTTCACAATCAATGCACTCATCAACAGGCCTTGTTAGCTAAAAAGCACCTGATTTGACTTGTTATATCCATAATTAGGATTCACTTTTCAGCACATAGCCCACAAACCCATTGATAGTTTTGTACTCTCCACCACTATTGTGTAAAAAAGTCACGGTCCCCACCCAATTATAATACGATGCAAGGGAAGATTAACTTTTTACACTGTGTATGTGCACTCAATTATAACTTGATGCAAGGGGAGATATATAGAGAATCTCACGTGGCTGAGAGCGATTTACTATTATTCTGTCATGATCATGTGGCTTCAATGTTGGTGGTCAATATCCTGAGTGAGCACAGGTCACGAGTGATTTTACCGACCAACAATGATCCCGAGGGAGAAAAAAATAGCAACTCATGCACTCTCCAGCCACGTGAAGTTTTGTTTATTCTATGTTTTATTGGGTATCGGTCACGAAAAATATGATCTTGGCCTACTTTCAATGCTGACCTGTCGTGCCTTGTTTGTTAAGATTTGGCATAGTCATTCAACATCCAGTGTGACCTATTGTGATGCAAACAATTCCCTCGCATAGATCATGTAGATTTGATTTTGTCTGTATGTTAATGCACTATGAACCTGATGCAACCAGTGCATCACAATTTCTTATTTATTTTTTTTTTTTTTCTGGCTACCATTTTTTCAGTTCTTGATGAGCCTCTGAAAGGAGAAACGTGTCAAACTTTTCTCTTCAAAACACACTGAAACACTTTTCAGTTTTAGCTCCCGCAGCTGTCACGCTCTAGTCTGGTATTTTACATTGCATCACAATTTAGTTGTAACAGTGTTTTGGTCCTATGGTCTACAGTGAGTTACCACTTTTGATTTTCACTCTCGAAAATGATAATTCACCCTAAAACACAGAATAACAACTTTTTCATGCTGTTTATTTCATACAAAGAGAAACTTACCAAACCCAAACCTGTAAGCCGATGTACCGTTTGAACACTATCAATTAAGCCCAATATTCTAAGGAATTTAGAGCAAAGTCCTATTCCGTACCATTCACTGAAAAACTGCATAGTTTAAATCAGTAAAGTAAAACCTGTTTTGAGAGACCACCCCTGGGACACACCCAAAAGTGGTCACATAAAGCAGGTGGTTTCCCAAAGGAGAGTTGACTGTTGTGCCACCTGGTGAACAACTAACCTCTAATTTGAATTTCCATCAATAATTTAGATTCACACATGCATGTTTCTACATCTATTACACTCAATTACATCTGACAATCAGATTTTTATTTATCTATTGATATCATAAACATATTTAGTTTTTGTACACTCATTATATCAAAACAGTTTTACAAATCTTGTACAAAATTGATAGGTTTTACTTATCTAAAAAGGGGTATTGGTGGCTGGATAAGTGGTCTTTTGGGGTCATTTTGGGTGATCACTGGTCAGGTTCTGCAGGTGGTCTCCCAAAAGAAGTAAATATCATTACAATGTGTTTTTGCACAAGAAAAGTGGTCACAAAAGGCAGGTGGTCTCCCAAAGGAGGGGTCTCTCAAAACAGGTTTTACTGTATAGCAAATTAATTTGTGAAAGGAACATGTCATTGAAAATGCACACATGGTGTCGCCAATAAGCAGAATACTTGTTTGGGGATTTAAATTTATGTATTCATCTTGATGACCTTTTTGAAAGATGAAAACACATCCACACCTTAAAACAGTAAAAACAGTGCATAAATCACACATACACAAAAACATACCACACTAAACTTTTAAAAACAATTTTCCTTCTAACTTTTCATTTCATGATCATATGTTATTGACTGCATGAACAAAATAGTACATGATCTGGACGCTTGATACCCACAGTCCCATCTAAAGCCCTGTATTGGATAGGGCTCAGGATCACACACATCTTGATTGAAACATAAATGTATGTGTCCCTTCCTTGCCTTTCACCTCTGTGACCTGCATCAGTTTCCCTGCCCTGGACACCGAAGCAAGTGGACAGAGTTCCTGCCAGCTTGACAATGCAGGACATTTTTTTTTTCTCAAGTAATGCCCTTTTCTCCGCCCACACAAGAAAGGCTGGAAGTATATATACCTACATCTGTGTCAGTTTTGTTAAGTGGAATAGTAATTTCCATATAAACCACAATGATGTAATTTAGTTTCTTCATAAAATGCCAGCATGTTACTTCTACTACTAGTAGACCAGGACTTTCTGTCAAGCCATTTTTCTCCCAATTCAAGTGACTTCTGCCTGATACAGCACATGCATCCCCATACGCCCATGATGCATCCCTACCCATACCCATGATATTGTCAATTCCTTTATTTTCATGTGTACAAATTTTCACGGTTTTATATTTTTGACATTTCACTGTTTTGGACATAATTCCCATTCAAACAATGTTACAATATTATTTCACTGTGTTTTTATTTTCACGGTTTTGTGCCATCAGCTAAATGAGTGAAAATAAGAATACAGCAAAATTAAAGCAATTTACAGTAATCCCCACCCACACACATGATGCATCACAACACACACATATATGATGCATCACCACCATTATGCATAATGCATCCCAAACCATGCATCAAGCATTGTGACACATCACCATACATGCCCATGATCCATCATCACCCATACCCAACATAATTCATATCCATATCCATGGTGCATCCCATGCACCCATACCCATGGTGCATCCCAATCCACACTTATGAGGCATCCCTATATCATTTTATGCATCATCATGCATACCCATATTATACTCCCATCCATACCCATGGTGCATCCCTATCTACAACCATGATATATCTGCATCCACACCCATGATACCTCGATCAGCTCAGCTTCACCAGGTATATTCCACCCTAAATGTGAAGTTTTGTATTGTGCGAGAATATGGCAACTACTGTATAAGACAACAAGGATGTGCCAAGTTGGTCGTTGACCAATTCTCACATGTATAATAAACATTTTATTGAAACTATAAAGCCATTACAGTGTCATTATAAGATGACAATGATCACACATCAAGGATCCTTCCTGTGAAGATTCTCATCAGGCTGCCAATTGGTTTCATTATCTTTCTCATGCACTGTTACTTCCATCACGCAAGCCAACATTATTCAGGATAAAGACTGACAAAGATACAAGATTGAATAACCAACCACATTTAATGACACAAAGGGACTACGGAACTCTCCTAATAATTGAGGCAAGTGTGACACTGGCCGCCATCTATAGATCAGAGGCAAATTATGTCATTCACTGTGGTGCCAGTGATCTCAATAACGGCCGATTGGGTGTCTGTGATCAATAAAAGATAAACACTGTAGATCATGTTGTGTGGTCAGGCACCTCATCTCTTGCATCATGGGGCACAAACAGTCAATTTAACACTTTAGGTCTCACATTTTGTTATGAATACACTATGTAGTTGAATTGCAGACTTTGTTAATGTTCCGATATGATATTACACTTGCTTGCAAGAATGACAAAAATCTAATAAAATTAATTCAATTTTGTTTAGAATTTTTACCTTAAAGGTTGATTCATCTAAACTTTGAACAACTTTCGTAACAAAGCATTAAGCAAGAAACTATCCATGGATCTGTTTGTGGCGTATGATGGTCGCACACTGCTCAACTACATCGTGTTTTTATGGCGAGCTGACACAGTGAGCTCTGACAACTCATCTTACTGCCATATACACGACATCTCGGAGGTAATCTGTAAAACGGAAGTAAACTGTCTGATTCAACAGCGAAAACATTACAAATGCACTGAGTGAATACTACAAGGTTTGCCTAGAAACTGCAGTAGTTTTACCCTTTATCACTCATTCCGTTTGTTGATGAGACTCATCAAAGCAGTATCTTTTATCCAGTAATATTTTTGCTGATGTGAAACAATGAAGCTGTCACTTTTTCCCTCCTGTGGTAGAGATCGAGGACTTATTTACCAATTACCATAGAAATATCTGGTCCATCAATTACATTAAGTGACCGTTTACCTGCAACTTGTCATACGACTCAAAAGCTCTCCATTTACCGATCACTCCAACAGAAGTCGGCAGAACACAAAACAGGTGCACGAATTAACGATGGAGACATTATGTATTTACCAGAACAAGCTCACGGTGGATGTTCAAAATTTCATACAAATCTGTAAAGAACATCAACATCCGTGTGCGTGTGTGCATGCGTGTGTGTGATCTTGCCACTTTCCATGGTTCCTAGCTCCACGTATCTCTTTTATGGTTCCACCACGGACATCGACAGGCCTTCACTTGATTTAGGGTCATACTGATCTCAGACTCACACCAGCCTGTCTGCTTGCATTTTAGCCATGCTCCCAGTACTTCTGATCCCCCAAGCACAGCATATATTTGTTCTTCAATTATTTGAAAAGACCCCCTTGGTGCCCATATGTGTACATGTATGTGGGAAAGGTGTCCAAGAAGCAATATACTCTCGCCACAGGCCACCCTACAAACCAAAACAGTGGTAGATGAGACTCCCAAGTTACATCAATTCTGACTGCTAATTCTCATTGAATACCATAAATATGTATTTGTGATTAATATACTGACCCTTTATGGTGTAAACTTGGTAACTTACTGTTCCTTTCTTCTGTTACAAAGCCATCAGCCCTTATACATGTAAATTTTACCATTCATTGTCCTTTATACTAACCACTCAGCCCTTTTCATCAGTGTAAATTTCCCCATTTACTGTTCTTTTTACATGATGAAAGTTACAAATCCTTTAAAGTGTAAAATTGACATTTATTTTTCTTTCATACATACAAAGCCATGACTCCCTTGCAAAATCAACTTTTTACCATTTGTTGTTTTTATGTGTATGAACTCATGAGGCCTTCTAGTGTGAACTACCATTTATTGTCCTTTTAAGCATATGAAGCCATTGACCCTTTACTGTGTAAACTTTACCATTTATCATTGTTTCATGTGTACAAAGTCATCAACCCTTTACAGTGTAAACTCTACCATTTATTGTCCTTTTATGCACATGAAGCCATTGGCCCTTTACTGTGTAAACTTTACCACTTATTATTCTTTCATGTGTACAAAGTTATCAACCCTTTACAGTGTAAACTTTACCATTTATTGTCCTTTTATGCATATGAAGCCATTGGCCCTTTACTGCGTAAACTTTACAATTTATCATTCTCTCATGTGTACGAAGTCATCAACCCTTTACAGTGTAAACTCTACCACTTAATGCCATATAAATTTTATGCATATGAAGCCACTGGCCCTTTACTGTGTCAACTTTACCACTTATTATTCTTTCATGTGTACAAAGTCATCAACCCCTGTATATACCATGTAAACTTCACAATTTTTTTTTCAGGTGTACCAAGTCAGTCCCGTCACAACAACTACTATTTCTCTGTCTGAAGGTACAAGACAGCACTGCATTCATCTCATGTAGCGAAATTCAAGATCAATCGATGAGCCATCAATACTCATACACTACACTGCTCACACAGTGAGCTTAAGGTGCTAATTAAATCAACAATGTTCACCTTTACAAAGAAAACATGCACCAGTGATTTGGGTGGAGAAAACTAGAAAGACATTAACCAAAGATGGATGTCTTTGTCGCAGTGAGATATGGCCAGGAAATCAACTTCAAGACCCAAGTCAAATGGAAAATGGACAAGCTGAAATATCAATTGACACTCACCAAATGTTCGTGTAAGAGGTCATGAAGCCGGGCTATAAGGACAGAGCGGGTCGCAGTGTTGAACACTGATAATAATCCAAGTTATAGTAATCACATACCGACAGAGCTCCAACCAAGTGCATCGCTCCTAATATGAAAACAGCTTCATGGACACAAACCGGTTTTGCGTGCACTGTGTGGATTACGGCAGAGTGAATACACCGGAAGGCAGTGGGTAGCCAAGTGTAAAGATTTGTGTGAACAGCAAGAGCGCTTGGCTGTAGAGAGAATGTCATCTCAAAGACACAGCACAGACAGCTAGACCAAGCGTCATGCCACCAACCCACTGGCAGCCGTCATCACAAGCAGGAAGGTACCATCTATAGAGGAACAAATTGCCGAATGGCCTCCAGTCCTAATACATATCAAAGTCAGGGGAATCAGACTCAAACGAAAATCTGTACCCATTTAATTATGCTGCAAAATCAAAATAATTGGAAGCGGCAAAGCTCAAAGCTTGATAAATGCATATATTGATCACCAAGTTAGGGAGCACCACATCCCACAAAACTCTATAACATGAAGAGACCCAGATCAACACAGAATAACTGCACCACACAGGGAAGCAAGATCCCTGCGGGTGGGGCTTTAAGATCTCTGGGTCTGTAAAGGGTGACAGCTTCAAGAGAGGGGTGAGAACCAGGGTACACGACAAGATAATCAAGAGCCCCTGGGGTGCAGCAAGAACGTGACTGATAAAGGCAACTGAAAAAAGTTAAAACCCCATAAGTGGCATTCTCTTTAACAAACACTATAAGTAAATTAAGCCCCAGGGATCCATGGAGCAAAAAGTTTAAATATATGCAGCTCAAACAACTTGGGTGGGGAAGACAGTTAAAAAAAATTACATGCGGTGGGAAAACGCCCCAGGACAGGGCAAGAACTACATATATACCCTCGAAGATCGACACACAGCCCTGTGGAGTTTACAAACAACAAATGGATCTGCTGAATTCACAACTACATGCTGACAAAATAGATCCATTCATCAGTTATTTACAATTGCACTTAATAACTCGTAACAGAACATGACACAAGTGTACGTACAATTGTGAGGAACCAGCAAAAACATTTCATGCTGCATGTTACCCGATTTTCACTGATTTCTTCACGCTTGAAATAATTTGCAAAATTAGTGCCAAACAGACAGCAATATACACTGGAATCTCCCTATTAAGACCAAGGGAGTGAAAAAAGTGGTTTTAATGGGGGGTGGTCTTCATGGGGATATAATTTAAATGAGGAAAAACAAAAATGGGTCTGTAAATTGGTGGTCTTAATATAGAAATGGTCTGTTTGTGGAGGTGGTCGTAATTGGAAATTCTACTGTACTTTAAATGCATGATTTTATGGGTGTAAGACAGTCTCCAGGACTACACATGGGGCATGTAATGGTGGCATGTAATGTAACATGCGGGGGGCGGGGAAGGGAGGGAGGTTTGGCAGACCATTGAGATCATGCATTTCTGGCACTATTCTGTGACTAAATTCACAGCAGAGAGTAAAACTTTGCATGTAACAAACCTTTGAGATTAATTTTGATAAATTGTTTACTTCTTTATACTAATACTTTTAAATGAGATTCGCATACATGAATTTGGGACTGGACTATAATAGATGTATGGACAGAGTGCCTTAAAGACTGAATCATGCAGTATAAGGATGTAGGTTTAATATGCGTCCTCCAAGTTCAAAATATTGCAGCAACTTATAGCAAATAGGCTAGGTTATATTGGTCCCCTGGTGTACACTGTCATTACTGATTGCACAGAACACTAAAACAATCTTATCAAAGGCGACAGCAACCTTCCAGGTTATTGCAATATGCAAGTCAGATGCTGTGGCACTGTACATTTTAAGCGATATTCCTTTGTCCAAGAATAAGCAAAATGAATGTTTATTACACCGGGGCCGAAACCATGGCATGCCAAAAAGCACCTTCAACCAGGGACTCCTTAAAGTGGCTATATGCCTAATGGTGCAGACTTGAGGATCACTTAACACTTCTAACTTTAAAATGACTTATATTATAAAGCAAAAAGCCATGAACTTGTTAACCACACACAATCTATTTTAAATTATGGTATTCTCCATCATATGCATATTTCATGATCTGATGCATATTTCATGATCTGATGCATATTTCATGATCTGGCTGGTGCCAGATCATAGCAGCTTTAAATTTTTGTGTTTGTTTTTAACGAGCTTAAATTTAGCCAAAAAATGGCCCAAACTCACATTTTTTTAAATTTGAAACTTGTTGAGAAGGAAATATTTTGATGTGAATTAAGATTATGTAGATCAGATCAGTTTTATGAAAGTTATGGGACTTCTAAGTGTCACATATATTGTGGACTAGCTGGAGGCTGCATGCCATCTTTCCAGTAATATATATCCCAGAATACAACAGTGATGACATAGCAACATCTCAAGGCTGGTTTTAAAATTATGACAGATAAGCTTCTGTGAACTGTCTCTAAAATACTAAAATATCACAACTGCAACAGTTAAAGACCACATACAATTTTAAACATTGTAACTTTGGTTGACAATGTAACATTGATAATACACGTGGGCCTTTGAGGAGCCTTTGAGGACAGAGGAAACTCCCATTGGCTTAACATGGAGTTTGATAAAATGTTCAGCTGTAGGATGCAGCACTGTAACTTTATGCCATGTGGTCAAGGAAGACTAGTTCACACCTGATTGAGTGCGGTGCGAAAGATTGTCCTGGAAATGAGATATAGATCAGAATTTGGTGATACTTGTGTCTGGCACTGAGGTTCACGGAGCCTATAATGAGCTCACTGGCAGCATGTCAATACAACTTGAAGCCAACCTGCCTTGGCATGTGGATCACTTGGAGCAGACTTCACAGTTTGATAGGGGGAGGATCATTGGAGTGTTAGAAGCCAGCCTTTTTGCAGCATACAGTAACCAGGAGGACGCAACATTCTGTTCGTACTCTCGGCAAGCGGCAGGGGTACTGTGAATCCCTCCTATTGCATCAAGACGCGCATTCAAGCAAAAACAAAAGGTCCTTTTCAGGACCATGACACTCTCCTAAAACAGTTGTTAAACTGAATGGTATCATGCACAAACAAAACACAACCCTCGTGCACACTTATTATCTACATTATATGCCTGTCCCCTGAACTACCAGTAGTGTTTTTTAAATCTTCTCCGAAGGAGTGTGCATTGTGGCAGCTTTTGAACCATGGGAAATACACCTGTTTATTAATGTATACAAAAACTGAGCTGAAATATGCTTGACTGACTGCAGTAACTTCAACACTGGAGAAGAAAATCCGTTAAATATATCCAAATGTAATTTTCCCCCTTGTATACATAATTACATTTCAAAATTCCACCAGACTTGCGAATTTTATTTTTACAAAAATTCCCATCAGATCTGTGTGTGGCATTTTTTAAAAGTTTCATGAATCACCAAAAACAGGGAAACTGTTGAAAAATACAATGAAATTGGGTTGATATAGAACTGAAGGCAAATTGCCCCATTATACAAGGGGCATTTCCTGTGAGACATATCTCCCCAGCACACATATATGTGGGACTGTAAGACAAGTGTGATAGTTCTGTAGCACTGTAAGACAAGTGTGATAGTTCTGTAGCACTGTAAGACAAGTGTGATAGCTCTAGTACACATAAAAGTACATTAGCCACAGCATATCATGTCTTGTGCCTCCCTGCCTGCCACCCACTGTACAGCCTTCTCCCATTATCACATGCACAAGTAGCTTTGCACTTTTGGGAAGTAAATGGAATGCACAATTTTTAAGTCGATCAGTTCCGTGCTCCGTATAGTCCTGGGGGACCTTATCGTCTACTTGTGTTGCTGACTTATTTGCACTCCTCATGGAGTATATGGGGACTACAGTGTGTTTGTAACCAGACCCGGGGTTTCCGCGGCTCGTTCCACCTGTCTCTTACCTCTGGACTGCCATCTTGTCAAACACGTCTGCCGTGTCAAGGATTAAAAGCCAATGTGGTGATATCGACCAAATAGCTTCAGCACCAAAGTGTAGATTCATGCCTACCCAGATGCCATGCTGAATTTGACATTTGGGAAGCCACACTAATCAATTGACCAATCGATCAATTACTCATTGATTGAATAGAGAGGGATGAATCTCTCGTGTAAATATGATCTAATAATTCTGGAGGGAACAGCCCAAGGCCGTCGTTTACACTTGATGATATTGGAGGATAAGGTGTTACACCAGCTTAAGATACATATATCACACGGATTACTGAAATACGTATCCCACACATATCAGTTTGTAGGGACCAGAATATGCCACCCCAAGAGGGATACACAGGACTAGAATATGCCACACACACTATCATGATTGCCAAGGACTAGAATACATATATCCCACACAAGTTGCTGAGGGCCAGTAGAATGTTGCATGGTGAAGCATGCGGGATCACGTTGACACGAGTTGGGACATTTTTCAGTTTCCACGAGGTTGGACAAGAGCAAAAAATGAAAAATGTACCAAGGAGTGTCACTGACACAATCCCGAATGCAAGCTTTGCAACATTCCTTTTTCTCACATACCTTTCAAAGTAATTTTACAGCAGGAAAAAAAATCTGAATCGCGAGTTTCCAACTAAGGTCGCTATTTTTATCAGGCGAATAACCAAAACATGCATACATATCCGTATGTGGCGACATTTTACATTTACATTGATGCTCTGTACAAGTAATGTTATTCCACTTAGAAAATATAGTTCATGCACATGACCATGAGCAAAACATGAAACAAGTTCAATTAAGTTAACACTTTGTCGCTGTTAAGTTATCCACGTAACGAGTGAACCAAAAGCAGGTGCTCTGGAGATACGAGTTCTGGTCCTGAAATCAGTATGGAACTTTGTCCAGCTACAAATCACATGTTTATTACATTTACAATCTATTGGCTGTCACTGTCAGTGTCCGACTCAATGATGCCTTGATGGGTTACAAATACATGTACGTCGTCGCAGAGGAACAGAAGAGAAATAGTAATCATTTGTGCAGACATTTGTGATAGTGCAGTCACGAAACAGCCCACTTCCTGTGTTTGCTGGTAGAATGCTGGACTCAACCTGGGGAAACAGTGTCAACAATGGTCTATCAATGGCCCTAGTAGGCCTACTGCCTGGTACTGCTGATGTCGACGGCAGGATGTCGCACTTTTGGAAAGCAGTGGGATGAAAAGTTGGCACTGGTGAAGAGCGGACTGGGACAAGTATATTTGATGGCCTGCCAGAGAGGATGTACATGAGAAATGTTCTGGTGTCGCTCAATGGATATTTCACTGTACATTATCAACAGCTGCATCACACCATTTTGTTTTTTTGTCAACAATGTGGTCTGTTATTTACAGTTTTTATGAATGGAATTCCATAGTAGTCACGTGACTGCTATAGTTTTACTATTGGCAGTATAACCTCAAATGCAGTTTTACTGGATGGTCTTTATATCCTGTCACAATGAAATTCTAAACTGGTAAGCAATCAGATTGCGTAAAAATCTTGTATTCAACTAGTTGATCACACGTTTTTGTCCTACCGTGGTGAATGCCTGTATCTATAATTAGGCATGTGAGAAAATAGAATACACCACATTACACAGCTAGAATACTGAGAATACACCACATAAGTTACTGAGGACAGTAGAATACACCACATTACAAAAAATACAAAAGACTACAGAACGCTGCACAAAGGTTACTGAGGACAATAGGTTACACCATAACAAAGGTTACAGAGGACAACAGGCTGCACCATAACAAAGGTTACTGAGGGCAATAGGCTACACCATAACAAAGGTTATTGAGGACAATAGGCTACACCATAACAAAGGTTACTGAGGATAAACGAATATATCATATCAACAAGTTGCACTACAGCTCTCCTCAACCCCCTTTGTACTACATGGGATCCAAGTTCACACTTCAAGTCTCCTCAGCCCCCTCTGTATTACATGGGATCTATGTTTACACCACAGCTGTCCTCATCAGTGTGTGTTACATGTAAATGGCATCCAGGTTTACACTGCAACTCTCTCATCATCCTCTTTGATACACAGGATCCAGGTTTACACTTCAACTCTCTTCAACCCCCTCTGTATTACATGGGACCCAAGTTTACATTACAGTTCTCATCATCCTCTGTTTTACATAGTATCCAAGTTTACACTTCAACTCTCATCATCATCCTCTGTATTACTTGGGATCCAAGTTTACACTTCAACTCTCATCATCATCCACTGTATCACATGGGATCCAAGTTTACATTACAGTTCTCCTCATCATCCTCTGTATTACTTGGGATCCAAGTTTACACTTCAACTCCTGTATCGGATGGGATCCAAGTTCACGCTACAGCTCTCCTCAACCCCCTCTGACTTACATGGGATACAAGTTTACACTGTAATTCTTTTCATCTCCCTCGGACTTACATGGTATTGAAGTTTGCACTCCCAACTGTCAACCCCCTGTGTATTACATGGAATTGAAGCTTACACTTCAGCTCTCCTCAACCCCCTCTGTATTACATGGGATCTATGTTTACAATACAACTTTCCTCATCCCCCTCTGAATTTCATGGGATCCAAGTTTACACTTCAACTCTCCACAACCCCCTCTGTATTAAATGGGATCCAAGTTACACTACAATTCTCCTCAGCTCCTTCTGTATTGCATGGGATCCAAGTTTACAC
This sequence comes from Hermodice carunculata, assembly GCA_964020975.1. Classification (NCBI taxonomy): domain Eukaryota; kingdom Metazoa; phylum Annelida; class Polychaeta; order Eunicida; family Amphinomidae; genus Hermodice; species Hermodice carunculata. Next base: position 30,266,069 of record OZ026625.1, on the reverse strand, counting down.
TACAGTTCTCCTCCTCCTCATCTTTTTTGCTACATGGGATCCAAGTTTACACTACAGTTCTCCCCCTCCTCATCCTTTTTGCTACATGGGATCCAAGTTTACACTACAGTTCTCCCCCTCCTCATCCTTTTTGCTACATGGGATCCAAGTTTCGTTTCAACTCTACTCATCATTCTTCATATTCCCAATCTCTAAATTTTGTGAAATGGGAGATCAATTTTACGCTCTCTAACCCTTATCCTCTCCAGATTCTAACTCTACTACAAAAATAAATGCTTAATGCATAACATTTTCCTTGCGTCGATGTGGAATGAACATTTTAGCAAGCACAATAATGGTGGTCAGTTTATTTCAATTGTTTGATATTTATGGTATGGTTTAATGGAATATACAAGAGGATAATGTGAATATCCCATGCTCAGCTGGCCTAACATCACCCCCAAAGAAAGTCCCAAACAAACTTTAGTTTAGGCTGAAGTTTCAACTGAACAGAGCTAAGCAAACCTAAGCTCAGCAGAACTGAGCTTAGAGTTCATAGTGCATGGATACATTTGACCTGGATACTTGACAGAGAGACCCATTTTAATCTTATAAAATGTATTTTAGTCCTGCTATTTCTACCTATTTGAGATTTTGTGAAACAAACTAAGAGAAAAAAGAAGTTACCGCTTAGAACTGAGAAGCATATGGATTTATTACTGTGACCCAAATCATTGATCTAGTGATCCAGTATTTTATGAAACTAACTTGAAATTTGAAGAAGCTTCAGAATGTATACTGCATTAATTAGCAATGCCTGGCATATTGACATGTAATCTTCAGCAATCAAAGCAAATTATACACTTATTGAATTCGATGCAAAACAATATTTATTAAAAATCATGAAATTGCAGCAGTCCTATCTACTGAGGATTTTGGTACAGATTTACTTGCAGTACATTCCAACAGCCTTTTGAAAAAATCATGGCACTAGTTTTGGAGAAATTAAACATTGAAAAAAGAAATACAGGTAAAAAATCATGTCATCCTTTCTTCAAAGAAAGAAAGAAAGAAAGAAAGAAAGAAAGAAAGAAAGAAAGAGCGAGAGAGAGGAAGAAAGAAGGAAAGAAAGAAAGAAGGAAAGAAAGAAAGAAAGAAAGAAAGAAAGAAAGAAAGAAAGAAAGAAAGAAAGAAAGAAAGAAAGAAAGAAAGAAAGAAAGAAAGAAAGAAAGAAAGAAAGAAAGAAAGAAAGAAAGAAAGAAAGAAAAACTGGGTGTCACAAGAAGTGTCCTTGTGTGATACTGAAGCCATTAGCTCAGTGCTTTCAGAGAGCAGATTCTTTTCAGATTTTCCCCAAAATTGAAGCATATGAAAATGCAAAAATCAGTGGAGCATGATCCATTGAACAAAATATTTAGAGACCTGCCAAACATAGTTTTGCTTTTTGAAGAAGTAAAAAAAAAAAAAGTTGATGGTTGATGGATAATCCAATGAACAAGGTCTTCTGAACAGGCAGCTCTTAAGCTGACAACTTACTACCTGCTCTGGGGGCACTGCGCCCACAGCACGCCAAGGAAAGCTGTTGACTCGGTGTTCTATCTGGGTGCAATGAGTTAAGGGAAGACAAAAATTACAAGACTCCATATCAAAATGTGTTGGATTGAAAACAACAACAAAGATGAACAATTTGCTTTCCTTGGCATCACAAATACATGTATAGTGGAGCAAAGTGAGCCTAGTTACTGATTACTTCTCTACTAATTATAAAACTAGAAGCCGATCAGTGACAGAAAATCCCTCGGCCAGGACTGACAGACAGACTGACGGACGGACGCTTAGGTGACGAAATACCCTTGGGTAGGTCAAGGTTACTTCTGTTTGACTTGACACAGCTTTGGTGCAAATCCAATCAGCAGAGATATCATGGCAAGGCCATTTTTCTTCAATGCAGCAGTGTGACCTAAATATGTGACCCAGTGACCTAGTTTTTGATAGGCTTCTGAGGCATCCTTAGATCCAACTGTCATAAATGACTGATGAAGCTGCATTCAATATTTTTTAGATATTGTGTTAACCCCATTTTTTTTAATGTAGTACTGTGACCTAGATGTGACCTAGTGACCTATTTTTCAATATGTACCTGAAGCATCTTAATGGTCCCTAGTCATGAAAAATTTGGTTTCTGAGCATTTTTGGAGATATGGCATTAACAAGGCATGCACGGACGGACCGACGGACGGATGCGCAGATGACAACAATGCCCCTCCGGCCTAGAAGGCCGAGGGGTAATAATGTGAATTTTATCCAAAGCATTATAAAGATCTGTGACAAAGTCAATTGAATAATTTGAATGACAAGGAAAATAAGACAGCAAGTTAATCATTTGAAGGAATATATGCTCCATATATAAGCAGACTAGTCTGCCCTGGTATGGTACATGTTCATGTACCATATACACTCACAGAAGTGCATATCATATAAAGAGAACTGGATCAAGTTACACAGTGATCAATGCTGACAACTGGAAGTGACAAAAAATTATTTACTCAATCAACACATATATACCATTAGTCAGCACAGGACTACAATACAGTATATATGCATGTTTAATTTCTGTATCATATCAGGAATTAGGAAATTCTTTATTCAATCAACATATTTGTGTAGTCAATCAGTACACAAATACGATAAAGTATCTTTGCCAATGGATAAATACATATTTACCTGGGAGACTTGTAGCAAGTATATACATCAGGTTATCACTGATCTACATGTAAGTACTAAGTGATACCTTTCTGTATAGAAAACTGTAAATTCGCTTAAACAATATACCAATGTTTGCATTTTTAGAAAGTGTACATACTCTGTATTCATCCTATGGCACAGTGTTAACATTTCGTGGAATCAATGTTTTCACAATATTTATAAATATGTAAATAAAGGTAATCCCCATCCTTTTATATAAACATTTGTTGTTGTTTCTGAGATGTAAGTGTTTGAAGTTGGAATGATGACACATCAATGGCATGTTACTTTCAACTGACTCTGTTGTAAAAATGATCATATCAATTTTTTTAAATACCAAGACACTCTTGTTTGATTCACAGCATAAACCTTGGTGTGCTGCACATTTGTGATCTATATCTTCAAAATTACAAGTACGTGAGTACTAGTGAATCAATATTTGTTGGGAATGATGATCCTTTACAGAACTGTTATGTTAACATTGCCACAATCTCATGTCACTTAATTGTTACTAACAGAATTTCCAGTTTTGTCATCTTCCGGAAAATGTATACTTTACCACACTAAAAGTCCGAATCAGGGATTTTAAGTAACAATTTGTTAAAGTCACTGCTACCTGAGTGTATATATCCTTAAGGTCACATTTGACCACAATCATACAAGCCACCAAACAATCTGTCACTTTAGAATTGTTCTGCAGATAACATTGACTGAAACTCAATGGAAGCTCTCAAATTTAAAATATTATTAGAGTTAATGATTTGGCATGATGCATTTCTAAGGCCTATATTTCACTTGTGCATTCTTAAACCATCAATCAGAAATGTAATCCCTATTCAAACTGAATTCAGTCATATTCTGACACAAAGGGGGTTAAATTTGAATAAGTTGTAGATAAGATATTACAATTAATACATCCTGTACTGGATTGGGTCCAGAACTCTCACATAGTACCATAGTTACACAAGAGTTGTGGTAAGCGATATATGCCACACATGAAAGCTTTACAATCTGACAGTGCCACAAGAGTTGTGGTAAGCGATATATGCCACATATGAAATCTTTACAATCTGACAGTGCCACAAGAGTTGTGGTAAGCGATATATGCCACATATGAAATCTTTACAATCTGACACATCCTTGGGCCACTTATACTTTCACAAAATCAATCAACCAGTGGTTGCAGAAGACAGTAGGTGATGGGTTTAAAATGGGCCCACGCAGCACATCTATGTGTAAAAGCAAAGATTGTACAAGGCCGTTATATGCTATTTTCTGAAACATAATATCGCCTGGCGATTATTTCTGACCACTGACATTACCAAGGCAGCTTTCATTTTCACATCTTGTTATTTTTCTATCAGAGCAACACCAGTACATGTACCATCATAAATATGATTAAATTTGCTTACTGACATCCTAAAGTAAAGTTGGGTAGCATCACAACATGTTCACTCATTGGACAAGGTACCTTTACAGTATATATCACATACTGTGAAATACATTTTTGTATTAACCTCTCACTGGACAACACCTCTGAAATTATCTCCCATGCTGTGAAATATATGTTGTTGTACTGACCACTCGCTGGACAAGACAGCCTTGAAGTATATATCTCATGATCACACACTGTGAAATATATTGTTGTACTGACCTCCTGTAACCACATGTATTCTCACAGCTCAATCCTCAAAGTAGTTTGCTGTAGTTGACATCTGAACTGCAAAGCAGCTTGTGGACGTTGTATTATCTACTTGCCTCCAAAGCAGATCCAAGCTGCATATTTTGTCTACTCCGCTGGGGTCTGCCCTTCTTTGACAAGGTCACTGTTTTTAGCGTTGGAAAAGTGACTCAGTTTCTAATTGGCTGAGTATGGTTACCATGGTAACAGGCTTCAGTACACCAGGGACCAGAGGCTGTTTCTGGTATAGGCTACAATGATGAGCTTCGATCCTTATTCGTGTCTCAGTCTTTGGGGAGAGTCACAGTAAAGTTCTGTTTCCCTTACTGTGAATAAAATCCTGTCGAAGAAGGGAAGACCAAGTGTAGTAACACGGAACTTGGTCTGCTTTGTAGGCAAATTCTCTACATGTATACTCATAACTCGATCCTGAAGTTGCTCATATTGTTGTATATTGACCATTCATCAATGCATGTACACCTGTACATTTTCCTGTTCATTTTATTTTATTTTACTTTACTTTCTTCAATTTTAATTTTGTTTCTGTTGATCCAATTCAATTGTATATGATTGTCTGAAGTGCTAATAATGTTAATTGTAAATGAAACATTGTGGACTAACTGATGCTCCACATGAATATATCAAAGAACGTTCCTTCCATGACAACGATAAAGGATCATATTTTGACTGTCGGATGCAGTCTGTTGACAGTTGTTGATATGAAGAAATAAAGACAATGACAGGAAGTCCCTTATGCAATAATAGATGTTGCTTTTCCATTCATCATTCCAGGCTGAAAGGCTATTTGAGGACCTCAGCGATGGCTTGATGAGTACAATTTGTGAGAGCGTACATCAATATAAACACACGGCAGCTCATACTACATGCCTAAAAACATAATAACTGCGACGAGGTCGTTCATCATAACAGGCGCCGCAATGCAATCTCGGCAACACAAATTCCAAACTTGACATGTCTTCATACGGTTCAATGTAAAGTTGTAGCCAGTCAATTCGTAAGCTCCAGATATCCCCTGTTACTGTGTTCATGGTTGTGCCGGTGGGTAGACCAATCTCTGTACATATTGACATTGCAATATCCTGTGCTGTCAAGTGTAATACCTTGAGAAAACATACCCAAGATGCATGGGAAAAATTTGCAAATGAACACTTTATTTAGGACCGAGTTATTCTTGATTTTGTGTCGTATTTACGCTTGACCCGGCCCATGCATAAGATCACATCAAAAGAATATCAATTGAATGTACATGTAGCCTACACGTACTGAAGCTCCATCAGTTCTATCAGTTTCCAAAGAAACATCTTGAACCACTGCAGCCGGATACCTACGCTGGTTATAATTGAATATGCTGAATGAAATATTGCTGACAGAATCACAATGATCAAATCAATGTTTTCACTGGATTGAATACATCTGCCATGTGGTGCATTGTTTAGAGGAACATATACTGCCTTTAAAGCATTTCACATTTAAACTCCATTGAATAGTTCCCTGTTTACATCTCTGGTGATTATAAACAGGAAGACTATGATGAGTCTACGCTCAGCTGGACAGAAACAATTTCATGCCAAAACAGCCAACAAAAAGACCGAGCATAGCATGTGGTTGGGTATATGTATGTAACCTGCAGGCCACCCTGGCCAATATATGTATGTATGTATGTATGTATGTATAATGTGTATATATATATATTTATATATACACACACACACATATATCACCAATATGCTCACCTGTATGATTTATATTTGAGTCTCATGGGCTGATGTTATCAGGCCTCTTTGTTAATGATTTATAGTTCCCGTGCCTATCATCCATTGACATTGTTTGTGACAAGCTTTAAACAGAACAGATCAAGTTTCTGTGGCCAAAGATAGCTAATTCATTTCACTCAAATGGAACAGTCTTTTCCAGCCTAGGTCCATACATATCCATGCACCAACAATAAATTTTACCTTGCCCCCAAAACACTCAAGTAGTATGCTTAATACACTAAACATATGCCTTTTCCGTGGGGAAATCTACACCCATTGGGGACACTAGCAAAGAGACGTCACATTTCTTTGACAACGGAGTGTTAGTCAACATATACACGTGCAAACCATAGCACTGTATAGGCATTAACCCAACTGACCAGTTCAACAGTTCGCTTGTCCAACGTAAACACACAATGTTTTTACATGACCCTATGTACAAATAAGGGATGATGTGGACATGCAAAATTCAAGGTAAAAAATAAACGCAGCAGTCTTTGGGCAATCTCTGATGAATTCGGTCAGAACAAAACCGGTCATACTAACCTAAAGTCTTTACCCAGGCAAAGCTTCACAGACTGAAATTTTTCACCGTCTTGGCTCTTGCCTAGTCTTCTTATTGACTCGTTGTCAATAGGCCATAAGTGCTCCTTTGCTCGCAAATTGTTATTTTATATGAATGACTGATGCAGTTTAGTTTGGAAACCATGGACATGCTCTAGTCTCTTTCACAAATTTGTGTGTTATAGATCTACGTTAGTGAGGACCGTATCTTTACAAGCTTGAGGTGCTAAGATGCTTGCGTGCATCAAATTTTCATTTTCACTTTTATTGATATTTTGTGAAGAAGAAAAACATTCTCAGGACGGTGTACAAAATCCCTGTGAGCATAATGATGTATGTTCTGACACGTAGGTCAGTACTGACCTCTTTTCTTTATGTCAATAAAATCACTACTACTACTACTACCACTCTGTGTGTGTGTGTGTGTGTGTAAAGTCTTGATGACATTTTGACTACACTAGTGAATAAAAAAAGGCAGAGCAACTGTGGAGCCTCTTTTGTTCACTAAGACAGTGAAAATTCCATCAGACCTGCAGAGAAGGCAATAACTGGTCTTTACCACTGATAACACAAGCCTATTCCTCAACAAGAGCTTTTTCACTTTACATTGTTATGAAAAGCTTGCAACAAATTCAAGATCTTTACATCAGAAAACAAAAAAAAAGTTGAATCCAAGTTTCTTCAAGGTTCTTCGAAAAAGAGGACGGTACTTGGTATGATTGCTGTATAAACATAGGACAACAAACACACAGGACAGTGGGAGAAAACAAATCAGTAGTTGGTTAGCTTTCCAAAAATGTATAGCTTGTGGCAGTTTTTATGTATATTGATTGTTTTGTGATAGAATCTTGACAAGCACCCTCAAAATAGCACTTCCACATGCTCTTCCTTAATTGCATATACATCCAGAGATGCATGAGCACATTCCCATCAAGGAGTTGGGAATGACAAAAGTTTCTGTTTCTTGACAGCTGCATGAAGCTATCAAAGCTAAGTGAGGGGGTATATGCTCATTAAAGGAGTCCTGTTCCACCAAGACAGTGCTCCTGTTCACAAATCGGTGGTTGTCATGTCAGCGATCCATGATTGTGGCTTGGAACTCCTTGATCGTCCCCCTGATTTTCCCAATTTAGCCCTGTCAGACCTCCACCTGTTCCCCAAAATGAAAAAGGAAATAGCTGGTCACCACTTTCCTTGGAAGGATGACATAATTTCTGCTGTGAATGATTTTTTTCAGAGTGGCTGAAGAAAATTTCTTCTTTACCAGCATCCAGGTCTTGCATCATTGCTGGCAAAGTGTATCAAACTGGAAGGGGACTATATATAGAGAAATAAATAAAAACCATAAACTCTGTCCAGGTCTTTAACAGCTATATTATATGCTTAGAACTTTTCAGCCAGCCCTCGTAGCAGTCCGGTTTGGTGCAGGAATCAAACAGGCCCACTTATGAACTAAACTTTTGAAGAAAAAACAAAAAACAAAAAAACAAAAAACAATATTGTAAAGAGCAATGGACTAAATACAGAAACCTCCTCAAGCACAAAACCAAACAAAATCGGGAAAAATATCAAAACCTACAAAACATCATTGTGTCACTGTGAGGTGGAAGTCCATAAGGAACTATATCTCACAGCAGTGTAGTAATGGCCCATCAGATGGCAGTAAATTTTGGCAAACCATCATACCATTAATGTAACAACTAAAAGGGTTATGAAGAAAATGCCTTTGCCAGAAAATGGCAAAGTGACATATAAACAACATGAGGTTGCTGAGATTTTCAATTCCTATTTTGTAAACACCACATCTCAAATTGGTACAGACACTTCCGGCGTGTACCAAGATTTATCAATTCAACCACCACGGTACAAATCTGAATGAAAACAGACTTAGCCACACAGGGAAATCTTTCGCCTTTGCACATGCATACTGCATGATGCTAATCATGTTGCTAGGATGATTGCTGGCCCAGCTAGAAGCAAATGAAGCCACGTGAGCAGACAATGTCCCGGCAAAGGTTCTGACAATAACACATTCAGCCATACCTATCCCTGCGACCATACTTATAAATAACTCCATAGATGATAACGTCTTCCTGGGCCAATTAACCCTTCTTCTGCGACGTGACATTTTTCGCCGATACACATGTCTAATTTCTATATGCTGCAGGTGCGTAAACATGCCATCGGTAGCTGGTTCAAGGTCATGTGCTATTTTAGTACCATGCTTCCAAATACATGGGGATTTCCCAGAAATGCTGGTCACATGACTGAGAATGAAACTTTGTGGCACCAAAATGGCGGCCATCTTCCCGCATATAATCTTTTCTCTGTGTTTTTGATGCCAATTTTACAAAATTTAGCAAAGCATTTCATCCGAGATGGCAGCAAACCATCTACTGGAGATCATTCAAACAAACTCGGAGGTATTTTTTGACAGCAACAGTGAAGAAGATGATTCTGATCAAGCTTGTTTCGCTGGAAATGGGGACATAGATAATGGCAGTGACATTGATTTTGATGGGGACGAGGATGTGCCCCTGCAGCACATTCTCATTTTCATCTGTGCCTTAACACCATTTGAACTGCCAGACAGGACCATTGATCCAGTGCACCTGATTTGAGCTCACTGGGTGAAATTTTTTAACACTTTTTTTCAGACGATTTGTTTGTAATTTTGGCAACCAAACCCAATAAGTAGGCCGATGCACTGCCAGACCTGGAGGATTTGATCAGCTGAAACGCAATTCAACATCACGTAACTTCAATCATATACCCATTTGAAGATGTGGCATGGAAACCATTTTATTTTGCAAGACATTGTGACCTTGACCTACGACCTGAAGGTCAAAAATACCAGTATTCTACCTCAGCTCTCAAAAGTTTTTGAGCAAGTTAATTCTGACAGACCAAATTTTTGCTTATTTCAGTGATCATGCCTTGTCTTGCCACCTGTCGGCCTTTTACTCTGGCGATAGCTGCGATGGGTTACACTGCTCTTTGTCGCTGAGAACTGGAGAAACAGTTAGCATGATCCTTATGGCTATAAGCAAAGCCTTTGACTGTATGCCACACACCCTCCTGATCACCAAAATGAAGGAATATAGCCTTCACAAGCAGGCCACAAAACTAATGCCCTCATACATGTACATACACTAGTAACTTGTTTCGGCGTTAGTGGGTGCGTTTCGGCGTTTCAGGGCGGTTCCCGGCGTTACACAGCGTTTGCCAGCGTTAGACGGCGTTTGCCGGCGTTACAAACGCCGGCAAACGCCGACTAACGCTGGCAAACGCCGAAATCCAATTAAGCCTTTTGGGGCTCGGCGTTTGCCGGCGTTAGTCGGCGTTTGCCGGCGTTTGCCGGCGTTAGTCGGCGTTTGCCAGCGTTTGACACCCTTTCAACGCCGGCAAACGCTGTGAAACGCCGACTAACGCTGGCTAACGCTGGCAAACGCTCTGTAGTCCTCTCAAATAGCAAACTCAATGGGATACATGTAAAATTTGAATTCAGTTGAACTGGGATTAGAAGGATCCATGGAAATTTGTGTCTTGTACTTGTACTCATCATCAATATACTTTTATTTTTTATACTCATGGGCAAAACAACATAATTATCTTTAATATCATGATGATGATTTATCCATTGAGGTGTATGTGTATTGAATGACTTTGCTCATGATCACTGATACATATATACTTTGGTCACTCCAATCTTGGTTGCAAAGTAAAGACAAACAACCCTGTTTTCAATTTTATTTAAACACAGCACAGCAATTTTTTATTGTTTGTACCCCACAAGTCAGCAATGCATAGCTTTGTGCTAGCATAGATGTGAATCCCTGTGAATATAATACATGGAATTTATTATTAAATTCCATGTATTATATTGAAGTCAGTAATGTATAGCTTTGGGCTAGCATACCTGTCAAGTCTTCCCCATAAGGTGGGAATCTCCCACTTTTTCACCCCAATTTTTTTATTTACGAGCAAAATTTTGCAAATTTGGCAGAATCTTCTGCATAAAAATTTAGTATTTTCTATTATATTCTAAAATACAAATCTCCCCCATGGATTACTAAAATTTACAAAAATCTTCCTATTTGAGGTGTGGAATGTTGACAGGTAAGGGCTAGCATAGATTCCGGGTGAATATAATACATGAGATTTGATAATAAATTCCATGTATTATAGTCACAGGGATTCACATCTATGCTAGCACAAAGCTATGCATTGCTGACTTGTGGGGTACAAACAATAAAAAATTGCTGTGCTGTGTTTAAATAAAATTGAAAACAGGGTTGTTTGTCTTTACTTTGCAACCAAGATTGGAGTGACCAAAATATATATGTATCAGTGATCATGAGCAAAGTCATTCAATACACATACACCTCAATGGATAAATCATCATCATGATATTAAAGATAATTATGTTGTTTTGCCCATGAGTATAAAAAATAAAAGTATATTGATGATGAGTACAAGTACAAGACACAAATTTCCATGGATCCTTCTAATCCCAGTTCAACTGAATTCAAATTTTACATGTATCCCATTGAGTTATCTAGTTGAGAGGACTACAGAGCGTTTGCCAGCGTTAGCCGGCGTTAGTCGGCGTTTCACAGCGTTTGCCGGCGTTGAAAGGGTGTCAAACGCTGGCAAACGCCGACTAACGCTGGCAAACGCCGACTAACGCCGGCAAACGCCGACTAACGCCGGCAAACGCCGAGCCCCAAAAGGCTTAATTGGATTTCGGCGTTTGCCAGCGTTAGTCGGCGTTTGCCGGCGTTTGTAACGCCGGCAAACGCCGTCTAACGCTGGCAAACGCTGTGTAACGCCGGGAACCGCCCTGAAACGCCGAAACGCACCCACTAACGCCGAAACAAGTTACTAGTGATATATCTAAATGAAAGAAGCATGTAAAATAAGGACAGTTCCACAGTTCCTGGCAAACACTGTTAGAAACTGTGGCCCAAATACCAAATTGGGTCCCGTCCTATTAAACATATTTTTATTAGCGATACTTAACATTTTTATTAGGGATTTATGTTATGAAATCATCAATGCTACTTTTACTAGTTATATGCAGATAACAATACCCTTTCAGCCTCTGATAAAGTTCCATAGAACATAAACTTATATTTGAGCAAGAAGCTGAAAATGGTCTTTGACTGCTTCACTGGAAACTTAACGATGGCTAATCCTGATAAATTGAAGTTCATCTTCCTGTGAGCATATTCACAAAGAGTTTAATCTGATCCTGAATTTAATCCTAAAATGAAAGTCAATGTGCCTTTAGGCCTTGAACTACTGAATCACTGGCCTAATGTTTGATGTAAACATGCAGGATTAATTAATCTATCTTCTCCACTTTAATATGAACACTGGAATTAAAGTTTTCATTTTATGAAATCAATCTTGATTTAAGCCAGATTTTAATCCTGGATCAAAAGATTAAATACTGCATCAAACTAAAATTGATTTTATAAAAGGAACCTGTAAATCTTTGTGTTCATATTGAAGCCAAGAGCATGTATTGGCTTATCTTTGACGTTTTTATCAAACTGCAGGCAGGCTTATGCTATACTTACACAGTACATGGCCATAATGCTACTTGCGCAAAAACTTCTTTTTTATCATTACTTATTTTCACATAGAAGCTTCAATCCCGTTTATTTTCCATGACGGAGACAATTTTGGCTTTATTTTAGTTGAACATTGCCATTTTTTTAAAATGCATGCAAAACTATCTATATAATTTGATCATATAGTTAAAATTTTTATACATATTTTTTATCATCAAACTCCAGCTTCACAGTAGACTGTTTTTCAGATAAAATTACCCCCTAGCTCTATGTGATGAGAAATAATGATACCGCCAAATTTATCCCTGGCCTGTTCCCATATTTGTCTCACTGACAACCCAAACTCTGTATTCAAGAGATTTTCATTACCAGCCAAAAAGTTTAAACTTTCGCATAAATGGGATGTTTTGAACCTGACTGCATACGAGATTGCGCTGGCATCCTATTGTGGTAGAACTTCACAGTGATTTTTCCGTGCACTATGAATGCGGCTTGATAAAATACAGTGGATAAATTGTGGCTGCACGTCATGAGTACAGTGTAGTCCCACATGACAAGAGCCAGCAGAAGAGTTATAACGGACACATACAACAGTCATACAAAAGAGTAGGCACATTACTTTCATAGATGTCTGTTAAAAGGAATTCATGCCATTTAATTTACAACTGGAAGCATCCCATTTGATTAATAATTAAAGCAGCGTAGCCATTGATTAATAGCAGCATTCAGCCTGCGTAGAAATTCTTGTTATACATCGGTGGCAGATCAAAGGCATTCCTGTAGTTTTGCATTACCTAAATAATTAATCTTAAAGTGGCACACATCCTGTTCTCTAAAGAATTAAGCACACTTCGTGAAAAAAAATGTCCGCTTCCATGGCACAGTTATTAAAACATTATTTCATTTAATTATTCCATGTGGTTGACTGTAGGGTATTTTCATCTTTCGTTTTTGTGTGTGTTTCTATCAAGATTCAGATCACAGATTGAAGTGGCTGCTCAGTCAGCAGGCAAGTCAGAAAGCCGCGTGGTGTGAGCATTGTGCATGGACCTGAGACCTCTTGATGTCTTGCAGCAATTATACCTACGCGTATCATGCAAGGAAGAGGAACACAAAAAGGAAACCCTCAATCCCGCATCAATTGTTCCGCTTCGTATCAATGAAAGAGTGATGAGCGTCATTATGAAGTAACCTTGAGTTCTTATAATGATACATTAACAGTGACCGCCATGCACCACTTCTGTCGCCCCCAGCGTCATCAAGATCCCTCAATGACTCTGTAAGACATTACAACTTTTGGTTTATTGATTGGTTCAATACTTTTTAATTGAAATGAAAATATGAAAAAGATGGTGTAATTACAGTGGTCCCTGTCTTGAGAGACCACCCCTAGGGCAAGTCAAAATGTGGTCTCTCAAAACAGGTGGTCGTTCATTAGAGGTAAAATAACATGGAAAAGATAGCACAGTGCTCTGAGAGAGTGGTCTTAAAAAGATATGTGGTCTCTCATCGGAAGGGTCTCTCAAGACAGGTACCACTGTACTTTTAACATTTAATTTTGTGTATTTCATAAGTAATAAATGAGAAAAATATGAACATGAGAAATTAAATATTGCTTTAGTGAAAAAGTTGTTATCATACTTATCGTAGTTTGATCCTTTAATACCAAGTGAAATCAAATAGTTTATCTCCAGAGAGATACAAGGTACAGCTCTTTGTGAAGTTCAGGGCAAAAATTCCACAATACTTAAAAGGATCAATGGTTTATTAACAACTAACTTTCAGCAATCTTCAAAAAAATATTGTTCAAGTTCCCTTTTTGTGAAAATAAGTGCAGGTAAAATTCCATCACACTCCTCCATTCTAAAACTAATTACAGTACAGCTCTCGCTGAATGCACCAACATGCTAGCCTGGTGAGACAGTGACATGCCAGAGCAAACGCAGATAGGTAGTATTAGGACGCACGATTCCATGCCTACATCTGGCTATGTAAGGGGCTCATTTTGAAACATAAAATTGCGAAAACCTAAAAAAGCGGATATCCTTTAGCTATCATGGCCCAGCCGTGACAGTGATATATACAGAAGATAGAAGGGTTATAGTAGAATACCCTTTACACATACATTGAATGAATTAATTTAAATTGTCCGGTAAACTTCCAAAGATAACATTGGTTTCAAGATTAACTCCTTCAGTGCCCATCAAGTCTTAAGTGGCTCTACTTAAGTCAAACTAGTCTGAATTGTCATTAGGATCCCAGATTCGTATTCCTCGTAAAAAGACCTTTCATTTAATTACCAGTATGACTATAGTTCCTGGGAGAATTCCCCAGGTCAATAGCTTTTTCTCAGCGCGCATTGGGCGTATTGTGCTCATGAGCGCTGAGAAAGGCTGTTGACTCAGTCCAAAATTTGGCACTGAAAAACTGTTCACATTGTACCTAAAATAGTTTCCACTAAATGTCCACACTCTGGAAGTATTTTTCGCAATGTGATGATTTACAAGCCATGGTTGATCTGGCTCAGCCTGCATCAACGGGAAGAAAATTTCATACTCTCTCCCCATCAATTTAAAAACTTGGAGTATAAGTTGACAGTATTGGTGTGGTGGTAGCCAACTAGCAACTCTTGTATTATGCTTCACTTGAATCACTGCTCAACGTGATGATCACCCTCACAGAAAGCCCACACCTCTGTGTTACGTAATCACAATAACGTGTTTTACATAACAACAGAAATATCACTCTCCGGTATATAAAAAGGTTGTGCGTTGTGTCTCCAACAGTTCCTGACAAGCCTTGAAAAATAGACGAAACCGGTCGAGCTACACCACTGAACATTGTGACCTTTGCCTGGTCCAGTTTATCTTGTATTTTGCTGTTGTAAAATGAGTACATGATGAATTTTGGCTACATTGTTTGTTGCTTGCAACTAGCCATATGCTAGAAATGACAGGCTAGAATGAGCATATGTCTGAAGTCAAATGCGGGCATGTCAAGCTTACCAGTGACATGTATATTCACACAGCAATTACTCATGCCAGCATTAGCGAGCATTAAAATTGTCGGCTAACAGGGGTGGACCACAGTGCAAGAGCTTTACTGTACATGTGCGCAATTAATAAAACCATGGGTACATATGTGCATATACGAACACATATACATGCAGTTATACACACAAACATATATACATGCATCTTTGCCAAGGAACATCACCACCACCATTTCTAAAAAGAACTTTTTTTTTTTTTTTGTTTCAAGTATTTTTTTCTTGACAGACGGCAATTTCCCAGAATTTCATATTTGAGTATGATATCAGCATTTGAATCTCTTCTTACGTATGTATTCGTGTGATCTGTCTCCCATGCAACACACAATTAAGAAGTACCAGACATTCAATGTATAGATGCACCTTGACAAGCTTTTGCTTGAAAATACAGTCAGCGATTGATTAGCTTTATTACCCAGATGTCCGCATATAGATCTACAACAATGGAAATAATATTGTCCCTTCTTCAACTGAAGAATGCTATGGCACGGAAAAGCAAGTCTTGATTGGCTAAATCAGGGAAGGCTGGACAGTTATCAAGTTTTACCTCTACATGTAGGAAGCAGACGTCTTGTGGTACAAGAATAGCATATATATATATATATATATATATATATATATATATATATATATATATATATATATTGGACTGTGTTCTGTGTTGTATTATACATGTATATAGTGTATTTATCAGTAGTCGATCCCTCCTTTGAGAGACCATTTGCCTTTTGAGAAAACATTAATCAGGTTTATCTGTTATCTTTTCCATGTTTTTCACCTCCTTCGAGAGACTCAGATACCTTATGTGACCACCTATAGACCTGGCCTAGGGGGTGGTCTCATAGAGAAGAGACGACTCTATCACCGATGTCAATCTATCTCACATGTTGATAAATCTAATGGTAATAACATGATGTCCTTTAGTAATTATATGAACCTTAATACAAAATAGTGATATATATTTTCTTTTCTTACCAAGACCTCCTGAAACTACCAGCTTAGGTTTTAACGATACAAAACTACTTGGGATGTAATGAAATGACATGTTGCCATACGCAGGTACTGGTTATGTCTGGGTGCCAACCCAGACATTTTGTTTTTCCAAGAATTCTTTCTTTCTTTCTCTCTCCCTCCCTTTCTTTCTTCTTTACAACCAGATTTGTCCGGAGTTTTTCTCGGACCCAACTAATCTGAAAACCACCAAACTTGCCATGGTGAATGACCTACCAGTGATATAACCCATGTGCGAGTATACAACAACAATGGCCTAATTGGCCTGTTAATAACTGAATACACATGTAAATTTTCCCTAAAAACTGACGACAGAAACCAGGGATACACTTTGTATGAAAAATGCTGAAAAGGAAGTTTTACAGTCACACTTAGTGCTTTACATACTTAAATTATGAAATGCCCAGTCAATAGTGGAATACATACTTTATTCAAATTTATCAAAGTTTGCAGGACTTTCTATTAATTGTTCTTTATGTTCACTCGTGCATTTCACGCACATACACAATTAGGCACCTGACTTGGAATAGTCAGGATGATTAAAATTATGCAAATGAGGGGCAATTACAATTTTAAAAGCTCCATATCTTCTAAACTATTGGAGAAAGACACAAAGTTCTAACTTACACATATAGGTTTGAGACAACTGGGCAAATCCAATAACATACAAACAAAACTTGGGGAATTTTAATGTTCACTAAATTCACCAAATTTCTGTCCAATCCACATACAGGCCTTGGACTGTTGCTGTATGACCTACTGCTTGACCTCCATGGTGCCAGGCAACTATTTTGCATTCATAATTAATTAGCTTGAACCTGTCTTAGAGCCAGCTTTCTATCCATGCATGCTAGGTGTATGCTTCGGAAGGTTTGGGTCTTGTAGCAAATTGGGGAGGGGGGGGGGAGGAACTCCCAACAACTGTGTAACGAGGCTTTCAATAAAATACAGAGTATCTCTTTCTGTTCATGCAGGAACAGATTGACTCCATGCTGCCATATGTACCAGGCAGGCTATAGTTTCCACTAGTGCAGAACAGACCTGTCAATGCACCATGACCGAAATTGGTGTCCTAGCTGGCCTGTTTTTGCCTATTGCAATGTAAGTCTGCTGAGCTTATCAGTCCCAAGGGATCAGAGGGCTGGACTTCCAGGCAGAACAAGCCTGAGTGTACCCTTTGTTAAAAATAGACACACATCCTCATCCATACTGCCAAGAAGGGCTCACCCTCTCATGAGTGGGCACTTTTCTCTGGTCCCAAGGGTGCCCAGTTTAGAGAGGTTTCCTTCCTTCCTTCCTTCCCTCCCTCCCTACCTTCCTTCCTTCCTTCAAAACCAAGTTGGTCTGGAGATTTTCTCAAGCACTATTATTCCAAAACCCACCAAACTTGCTATGCTGACTGACCTAACCAGCGAAATTGTGCATCTGATTTGGAATAGTCATGATGTTTAAAAATATGCAAATTTAGGGGCAATTAAAATTTTAAAAGCTCCATATCTTCCAAAATATTGCAGATACTCAAAATTTCAATGTGCATATATAGGTTTGTGACACCTGCCAATATAATGGACAATATAAGTTAAGTAGAATTTCAAATTATACTAATAAGAGGCTCTGAAAAGTTTCAAAGTTGAATATCTCAAGTTAAGTAGAATTTCAAATTATGCTAATAAGAGGCTCTAAAGGTTTCAAAGTTGAATATCTCCAAAACTATTAAACATAGACATACCATTTCAACTTCAATTTATGGGTTTGTGGCAAAGCCGCATCCAATGAACCATGAATCAAAGTTGTAGGATTTTAATTTACGCAAAGAAGGTAAACATGCAAAATCTAAATCTTGAATAGCTTCAAAACTATAATAGATAGAGGTGCCATTCCTACTTCAATTTGCGGGTTTGTGGCACAGCCTCATCCAATGAACCATAAACAAAAGTTGTAGGCTTTCAACCTATGCAAATTAGGCAAATCCACAATATTAAAATGTTGTATAGCTTCACAACTATTCTAGATACTACCTTCATTCAAAGTTCATTTTATAAGTTTGTGACATGGCCACATCCAATGAACCAAGAACCAAAGTTGTAGCGTTTTACTTTATAAAAATTAGGCTAATACACAAAATTTAGATCATGTTGAACAATGGTAAAGTGTAGCATTTCAAACTGGTCTCATTTTGAAGGCACCCAGACAGATTTGCAGTGAATCAAATCTTCTTTTCTAGTTAATATTCTGTAATCCAGATGAAATGAAATAACAGTTAAGAAAGAAGGTAAACTTGCTCATACATAATAATTGTTACCCTGACTAGGCCATAATCTTCGGTTAACATGTTGGCAGTACTAAGAAACATTATGAATAGGGACAAACTGCATCAATGTTAACTCATTCCATACTATGGTCACAGGCCTTGGTCAGTGGTTCTGGCATTGCCTGGCCGTGCCAGAACCACTGACTTAAGACTATAGGCATGTTGGTGCTTGAACGAAAGCTCTTTTCATAAAGAATTTAAATATGCAATTATCGTCTTAAATCTAGGTAAAGATATGGAAAAATCAGGGACTGGTATGGAATGAGTTAATATACATGTCTATAATATCTGTATATTCTTGGCCAGAAAAGTCTTTAACCCTCTGGACACTATGCATTTTGTAACTCAATGTATTTGGAGCCGATATATTGGCTCTTAGGGCCCAGAAAGGTTAATTCATTCCACCCTGTTAGAAGACTGAGTCAGCAGCTTTCCTTGGCACCCACAGTGTGCCAAGGAAAGCTGTTGACCATGGGCATATACTTTGGAATGATCTTCCATGCAAGTTTCATCCGAAATTTTGAAAAATAATCCCTAACTTAGTAAAATATAGTTAGCAGATGACATTTAGATATTAGTGGGAAAAGGGTTAATAGTTTTTAAGCCAACAATGCAAGGCCCAACATTAAATATTTTGTTCCAAAGCCAGACATTCACGGATTTTTTGTAATTCTTTGATTTCCTTAACTCTCAACTTTGCCAATTTGTTCAGCAGCAGTTTTATCTGACAGAGAAGGCCAACTTTTTCCTGGCCCTTGTCTGGTTATTTCTGTGATCTAGTAACCAGGTCCCATCATGCACCTGCAGAACCAAATAGCCAGGCGCCATTATGCCCTTGCTGAGCCTTGTAACCAGGTCCCATAATGCACCCACTGAGACTTGTAGCCTGGCTCCCATCATGCCCTTGCTGAGCCTAGTAACCAGGTCCCATCATGCCCCTGCTGACCTTAGTCACCTGGGTCCCAATATTCACTTCCGAAGCGTATAGCTAGCAACCTGATCCCATCATGCACCTGCCGAGCCTAGTGAGGTCCAGTTGTAAAACTGCATCCAAAATGTGGTCGTGCTTATCAATACTTGTGTCTTTGGTCCAAAGCTGTTCTCAGCAAGACACTGAGCATCTCCCTGACCATGCTGCTGACCCAGGCTTCATCAAGGAGACAACGTTACTGTATTGGCAGCCACCAATCACCTGTCTGACAGATGAATCTGTCTGGCCTATACTAGGCGGTCAGGAGATCATTATGCTTATAAAGATCCCATCAAGCATCCCTTCTTTGATGTAACTTGACTCCCTGTTGTGTCCAAAGGTCTGCTGTACCTCATATACCTGCTTTCCCTTGCATTAGGTGCAAGCCACCTGTCAGTCTAAAGGGGACTACTGTCATACATTGACTAAATTCACCTATTCAAAGCTGGTTATTTTCCCATCATACTTACAGGTGGAATTGAATGGGAACTGCATTTACAAATTAGAAAAAAAAAATATCTAGGGAAGAACAAGAACAGGAGGTTCTTGTATCCATCCTGTAGATGGCACTGCAGTCAGCCAGGAGGGCTAGCATTGTGCACTTCATTACTGCTCATTGTGATTTGTGACTTAATAATATTGCGTTTGTGTGCCAAGACAGACATTTTCTCTCCCCCCCCCCCCCCCCCAGCTTCTCCATCAGCAATTTTGTCTGACAATTTTGTCAGCCACTATTATACACTTAGAAACTCCAAACTTGGTATGACTATAGATCCACACATGCAGTCATGCCTTACACAGATGGTTGTGTGCATTTAAAAATAAGTAAATTAGGGGCATTTGAAATTAATTATATACATTGTATGAGCCAACGATAATCCCCTTTTCAACTTGTAAAATGCAACATTGTTCTGACCTCTATATTTCAAGTACAGTCAATCCATAAATATGCACTGCAGGAAAATTAATGAAATTCTGCAACATTTTCCTTGTCACCTGAGTAGCAAGGGACAGCCCTGGAAGAGTACTAAGGGACAGCCCTGGCAGAAAATTAAGGGACAACCCTGGCAGAACGGAAAGGGACAGCCTTGGCTGAGTACTAAGTTACAGCCCTGGCAGAGTAGTAAAGGACAGCGCGGGCAGAGTAGTAACAAGCCCTGGCAGAAAAATAAGGGAAAACTCTGGCATAGTAGTAAGGGACAGCCCGGGCAGAAAAGTAAGGGACAGCCCCGTCAGAGTAGTAAGGGACAGCCCTGGCAGAGTAGTAAGGGACAGCCCTGGCAGAAAAGTAAGGGACAGCCCTGGCAGAAAGTAAGGGACAGCCCTGGCAGAGTAGTAAGGAATAGCCCTGGCAGAGTAGTAAGGAACAGCCCTGGCAGAGTAGTAAGGGGCAGCCCTGGAAGAGTAGTAAGGGACAGCTCTGGCAGAGTAGCAAGGTACAGCACTGGCAGAAAAGTAAGGGAAAACCCTGGCAGAGTAGTAAGGGACAGCCCTGGCAGAGCAGTAAGGGACAGCCCTGGCAGAGTAGTAAGGGACAGCCCTGGAAGAAAAGTAAGGGACAGCCCTGGCAGAGTAGTAACGGACAGCCCTTGGCAGAAAACTAAGGGACAGCCCTGGCAGGGCAGTAAGGGACAGCTCTGGCAGAGTAGTACGGGACAGCCATTGCGGGGTAGTAAGGAACAGCCCTGGCAGCATTGTAAGGGACAGCCCTGGCTGAGTAGTAAGAGACAACCGTGGGAGAAAAGTAAGGGACAGCCCTGGCAGAGTAGTTAGGGAAAGCCCTGGTAGAGTAGTAAGTGACAACCCTGGCAGAGTAGTAAGGAATAGCCTTGGCAGAGTAGTAAGGGATGGTGGACATGTATGCCCAGCAGGTTGACAGAGGTACAGAACTGCAGAGCAGGGTTGGCAAAGGGACAGTCTTGCACAGCAGGTTGACAGAGGTACAGGCCTGCAGAGCAGGGTTGGCAAAGGGACAGTCTTGCACAGCAGGTTGGCAGAGGTACAGGCCTGCACAGTGGGTTGGCAGAGGGACTCTCTGCACAGCAAAATAGTACATGTACCTCAAATCAGAGTTTGATTAGTAGCCATGTTTTCTGAAGCCCAACATGTGGAAATTACCAATCTATGACATACAATTCTGATAGAACAGGTGTAATGAAGTGTGATAACAACATCACATCCTTCGCCACTCCAAAGGCCATATTGTGTGGCTCTGATCTACTGTAGACTCCATGCCTATTGTGTGCCCACACATATACGCAAAACAATAAGATGGATATTTGCTGTAATTGGTGTGTGGAAAACTGAGGCCCAAATAAGAATTTTATATGTGCAGATGATTATAAGAGAGAGTGTCATTTACGTGGAACATTCTTTAACTCTTTCATTGCCCAATTTTTGACTGAGTCAACAGCTTTTCTCGGCACACATTGGGCACAATGTGCCCAATGTGTGGTGAGAAAAGCTGTTGACCTGGGGTATTCTGTCTGGAACTATAGGCATACTGGTACTTAAATGAAAGGTCTTTTTACCAGGAATACGTCTGGGATCCTAATCTAATGATAATTCAGACTTGTCTGACTTAGGTGCATCTGTAGATCAACTTTAGAGGTGATTGGTAGTGAAAGAGTTAATACATGCTGCAATCATAAAATTATATATTTTTAATTTAACAAATTGGATCTTGCTTGTAATTTTATAGCCTCACTCTATGTATTTGCCACTGTACTTTCAGTTTTTGCGAGTGACACATGCAAACCAAAGGTTCTTAATTTCCTCAGCAAGTCCAGTGTCAGAACAAGATAAAAATGACCTGCAAATACCAATTTTTGGGAAGTTACAAAATTTTAAGTTAAGAAGAGACTCAATTAAACTCAAGTGATTCCATGGTATATGTTCACTCCAGATGGGCTATCAGCTCATGATTGCTGCTACAAAAAAGGCAGCTTTCTTGTGGTCAGCTCCAGAAATTGGCTATTTACCTTAATAGATTGTGGAACCAAATTTCAAGTCTAATCAAGTTTATGTGTGATCTTCAGCCCTGGGTCAAATTAAGTTCACCTTTATGAAATTATATCCATAGTTACACAGGGATTATAATCATGCTCAATATTAACCCTTTTGTGATAAAAACAAGTCAACAGTTTTGTCTGGTGCATGTTGGGCAAGAAATGACATTGACATAAGACATGCTATTCTAATACAGCATGACTACACTTCTCCCTCATCAATTAAGGGTTTCTTTGGCACTAAAACTAATTAAAATTAAGGGGAAAAAATATTGAAACAGACAACTTTTTTTTGCCCCAGCTGGTTCTGGAAGGTGTTAAGAAGAGGAGTTAAAGCACTTGCTCAAAAAACGTTGTTTTAAGTCATTGCTGATGCTTCAAATATCTATTTATTGATTGATGAATTTCTTTACAGATGATCTGTGTTCAGTAGTGTTCCTGAACCGTCTTTTCAGGAGAAGCAGCCTACTTGTCCGTCCACGACAATGTCTTTAGTCTTCGATTCCTAAGAATGTCTGTGGGTCAATTGCTTCAGATGTTGCCAAGAGCTTGAACCAGGTCTTTAAATAAGACAGTCCCTGTAGAAATGGCCCTTAAATGCACCACCATCTGTGTTGAGTGTCTTTAGTGGCCAAAAACAACACCCCAACTGGCCATGCCTGTCTCCTGTTTCGGAACCTTTTATCGTCTTTACATGTCCGACTGTGACCCGATCTCAAATGCACGAGCAAGTCGATTCCTGAGAACATGGCTTCCTCATTGTGAGTCCTAACCTCTGGACAAATTTCAATCTTCCACTGTTATGTGCCCTGACCTCAGGAGACTTTCAGTCTCTGATGTGAGTTACTACACTTCGTGCCTTCTGGCCTCGCCTCTTACTGAGTATCACATTCATCCAGACGCCCATGGATTAGATTTTTGGCTGGTTCAGTATGTAAGGAATCGACTCTTCTCTTAAAGCAAACTTGGGAGCACATAGCTTGCAGCAAGAAAACCTTTGAGCAGTGACACAAAGATGGCTTAATCGATGAGTTTTTAGTTGAACCATGTTATCCTGTCTGCAAGTGTATATCTTTCATAGAAGCTCTTAATCCACTAGCTGCCCACATGGACTGATAGATGGGCCTGCCTTCCTACCAAATGCACCCGGCCAGCAATCAGGCTTTCTCATCCAAGGCACAACTGGCAACTTTAGGAAGTCAAGTCCTTTGGCCATGTATAAATTGCAAAACAGTAAAAGGCTGTCTTCTACTGCCAATTTGAAAAGCTGGCATAGCAGAATTTGAGGGAAACCAGCTATTTTATTCTAATATTAATGCAGTGCAATTCAGGTCTAAAGTCGATCTACTAAAGTCGGACTGGTCTGAATTATCATTATGATTTCAGATTTGTATTCATCATAAACAGACGTTTCATTCAAGTACCAGCATGCCTATAGTTCCAGAGAATATATCCATGGTCAACAGCTTCTCTCTGCGCGTCAAGAAAAGCTGTTGACTCAGTCCAAAATTTGGCACTTTAAGAGTTAATATGCAGTGCCACTATCAATTTGAGAGCTGGTATAACATAATAAAACAAAATCCAGCTATTTTTCTTTTAATACGCAGTGCCATTCTCAATTTGGGAGCTCATGTAATATGATTTAAGAAAACCCAGCAATTTTGATATGCTATTGCGCTATCAGTTGCACAGCTAACACAATATAATTTCAGAAAACGGACCTATTTTATTTTGATATATATGCAGCCGTACTATTAATTTGCAAATGCCATGTGATTTTCCCTGAACTATTATACCATGTACATGTATACCGGAGGCTGCACCGGAGGCTGAATCTGTTTTTTTTTTTTTTTGAATCACCACCAAGTGCTCAGTCATAATCTGGAAATAAAGGTCACAATTGGCAGTCCCACATGGATGACACTGATCCGAAGGACCCACACAAAGGACCAGGAACAAGAGCGCTGTGATGGAGCTGTCTTCACAGGCATGGAGTCAGTGATATATGGATATCTTGTCGCACAAACCACAGGTGTTGGCTGTGAATTATACCTATTACGCACTGCTATTCTGTTGCAGTAGCGTATCACAAGATGGATGTATCCGTGTCCCTGAGTGGAGAAGAGTTCCATGCATGTTACCAACAAATTCGTCCCCAGAATGATGAATTTCTACCGTAACTGAAATACATGGAATATTCTTTGATAGCACAAATTTTTTTTTATTGCATCATTCTCTACAATGGGAACATGAAGATACAAAATGGGCATCCAGAAACATCAACAAGCTATCTAGCTAAAAATCACAGAGTATAAACAGCCAATCCACACACAGCAACATACAGAACGGATCCGTGCAGCTGCACGGTAATTAATGAAGTGAAATTTTGATGGCGGTAGCTCAATTGTTGTCAATTTTTTTTTCCTAAAAGATCAGACTTGGCTAATACATATACACTGAAAGTGAGGACTGTTTGTATGCCTATCACACTCCACACATCTGTCTTCATGAAGTCTTACAAGTGTATAGACCTAAATTCTGAGTCTCAGACATGACAAGAATAAACTCAAGTCAAGCCATGAAGACTGATGAACATGAATCACGATGGGAACAACAGTGTATGAAATTGAGATGGAAACCCTCTCAACATCAAGGTGGCATGGGCAAAGCTATTTTTGCACTGAAAAATCACATTTTCATCAGCATTTTCTCAAAAACCAAAGAACGGACTTTCAAAAAAAAAAGTTTTGTGAAGCTTAAAGTGTAATTTAGGTTTGTTTTCCGTGTTTTGCAATATAGTGTTTATTTGTGTGGTTTGTGGTCCATAAAGATGAAATCCAGATTGCCTTCACGAGAGTTGCATGCAAACTTTGAGTAAAATTTTATTGCATTTGCAGAAGTGAAGATGCCAAAACTAGGGGTAATTACAATGGAGTTTTACAATGCAAATTTTCAAGCTTGTAAGCCAATCGTTAAGGGAAAAAAATCTGCGAAAAATGTACAAACTAGACCCTTAGACCAAAGGTCCATTTTCCCTATTAGGAAAACCCACTGTCCCACTTGTTTCATGCAAGTTTAATCTGCACACCCACACCAACAAGAATATACATAGTTTTATGGGTCAGAAAATAAAACTCCAGGCAGGAGGACTGGTTGAGATAGTGCTCCTTGAAGCCCTGGGCTTTGCCTGCGCCACCTTAAGGTAACTTGTTTGGAAGTGAAAGCAACAATCAGTGTTGCTATGAAATGATATTAATTATACCATCCCATTCTGATACTGCTATACATAATTATATGACTATCCCACTGAAACGTCTTTTTAGAACTCATGAAGCCGTGCAAATGATGACAATGTAAAACGCCATCTGACATGTTCCTCTTCCCTCTTTCTTGGAACTTCATGTTTATGCCAGTTTTCCCACTTAAAATTGTGTATACCCTCAGTGTAGTCTCCCCGCAAAAACATAAATCTATGACATTTTTATAGCATGACCTCTGCCTCTTATTGTACAGGTTGTATGTAAAGTCAGTTTAATATTATAAGATATGTCCAACATGTGCGTATCTTATAGGAAGAACATCTGCCCTGCACCAAACACCAGCACTGATGCATACAGTTTAAGCCACGATACTATTAGCTTGTACATGTACCCTTGTAGCAGATATAAGCCTCAACCCACAGTCCATGCAAGTCTATAACATTAAAGAGTGAATATTAAAGAACAGTGATGTACAGGTACCAGCGAATTTCTAGCATGTCAGTCTTAGCATTTAATATACAATGAACAAAGTGAACAAGATTTAATAACTATGTGCCTCTATCTGCCAGTGTTTAGAATGTAGACAATCTACATTGCCCAGCAAGCCATGATCTAGATGTCAGTGTTTAGAATGTAGACAATCTACATTGCCCAGCAAGCCATGATCTAGATGTCAGTGTTTAGAATGTAGACAATCTACATTGCCCAGCAAGCCATGATCTAGATGTCAGTGTTTAGAATGTAGACAATCTACATTGCCCAGCAAGCCATGATCTAGATGTCAGTGTTTAGAATGCAGGCAATCTATATTGCCAAGCAAGCCATGATCTAGATGTCAGTGTTTAGAATGTAGACAATCTACATTGCCCAGCAAGCCATGATCTAGATGTCAGTGTTTAGAATGTAGGCAATCTATATTGCCAAGCAAGCCATGATCTAGATGTCAGTGTTTAGAATGTAGACAATCTACATTGCCAAGCAAGCCATGATCTAGATGTCAGTGTTTAGGATGCAGACAATCTATATTGCCAAGCAAGCAATCTACTTTTAGTATTTAGGATGAAGACAATCCACATTGCCCAACAAATTGTGCTCTGTCAATGTCTAGAATTAGACAATGCACACTGCCCAGCAAGCCATGATGTAGCTGTCATTAAAGAATGCAGACAAATCCATATTGCCCAGCAAGCCATGATCTAGCTGTCAGTATTCAAAATGTCAACAATCCACATTGCCAAACAAGCCATCAAGCTGTCGGTGTTTAGAATGTAGACAATCTACATTGCCCAGCAAGTCATGCTCTGTAATTATTTAGAATGTAAACAATCCACATTGCCCAGCAAGCCATGATCTAGCTGTCAGTATTTAGAATGTAAACAATCCACACTGCCCAGCAAGCCATCTAGCTGTCAGTATTTAGAATGCAAACAATCCACATTGCTCATCAAGTCATGCTCTGTCATTATTCATTAAAATGCAGAAAATCCACATTGCTGAGCAAGCCATGATCTAGCTGTCAGTATTCAGAATGTAGACAATCCACATTCCCCAGCAAGCCATCTACTGTCAGTGTTTAGAATGTAGACAATCCACATTGCCAAGCAAGTCATGCTACAGCTGGTTTGGGGTCAGCTTTACCATGAATGTTTGTAATCCAACAAGAAAGCCTCACTTTTAGATGAGACATGTTACATTTGATGGAAACATTAATCCACCAGGAGTCTGAAGACATACAATGTAATTCTCATTTAGTTCCAGCAAAATTAACTCCCAGGAACTGCCAAGATTAGCATGGATTGGAATAATTACAAAATTAACATCCAGGAAAAGCTAGGCCTAGCATGGAATGGCTTAATTTCAGAATTTATATCGAGGAAAAACAAGAATAAGCATGGAATAAATTCAGTTCAAAATTAACATCAGGGAAGCTGGGCCTAACATAGACGTCGATAAATTTCAAAATTAATATCCAGGAATTGCTGGGAATGCATGGAATGTATCAATTTCAAAATTAAGATCTTGAAAAGTCATGATGGGCACAAAATGAGTTAATTTAATTTTTGCTGCCTTGAGAACTTCAGTGACACCATAGCAGAGCCAGGTTCCTTGTGTTATTTCTGCAGCTACACAAGCAGTCCAAGCCGTTGGACGTTTTATTTCTAGCCAGTCCAGAGTTAAATCTGCCTTGGATTAGCACCGAAAACAAAGCCTGCTGGAAAAAGCAATTAGTCACAACAGAATGTGCTCTGGTAAATATCAAATGTCTCTACAATGTTGAGCATTTTTTGCCCTCATCTTCCAAGTTTCCTCAACAGCAATCAGTTTGCCCATAAAGCTATTTATTTTGGGGGATACTTTATTTCCCAAACCTATCATGTCTTTTTCATGGGTATGTATTTTCCAAACTATATGCGATCATATATTACATCGATTTACCTGCTTTTGATTTTATACGGTATCCAGTTTCACCTTTGTTATACTCATGAAAAATGTCAAATTAAATACCATGTGAAATTAAGTAGATTTCAAGCATTCCATTCTGCCTCACCACGCACCTGCACACAGAATGATTTATGGCATGCCTTCTTACTTTGTACGTTATATATTCAAGGAACAGAAATCAATAACTTATTTCTTACACGTTGTCCATGTGTAAGGAAACGTTTAAAAACTGAGTTTTTAGTGACAACGTAGCACCAGAAAGACTAAGTAATATCCGTTTAAACCTATTGTATTTTGCAGCTGGAGAGCGCGTCCTCACATCAAGACTCTTCCCACATCATACGATTACTTTCTAACTCAACCATTCTCATCTGTTTCCATATCTTCCTTGGAATACGATTTTTTTCTTTTATTCTTTTTGCCACTTTTGAATCAGAAATGAAATCAGGATATATTTTCTCTGCCATTCTCATGTCAATAACCACTGCTATGCATCAGGCAATGAGCTTGACAAATAACACTTTGATATACATAAAAATATTCTACATACCTCAATTTTCTATGCATCAGGCGATTAAGTCTCCAGACAATATCACTATCATAAATGAAAATACTTAGAGAATTGTCAATTTTATATACGTCCTCTACATCAGGCAATACTCTAGATAAAGATCACCTTGCTAAACACACCTCTGCATATTTTTATTTTACTTATTTATTTTTTCATAAGGAGGGCATTCTTTGATAGTCCTTCATATGCAAGATAAGTCTGCCCTCCACACATTTTTATGAAAGCGTAATATATTCTTGGATACACAAAATAAGTTAGGCTCCCGAATGCTTTGGCAAATAGGTGGGCATTCTCACATAGTCCCTATGTAAAATAATGCTATGCCTCCACGAGGGCATTTCTTCCCAGTCCCCCCAATGTGTAAATAAGCTATGCCTCCAGGAGGGCATTTTTAGGTAGTCGCCAAGTAAATTAGCTATGCCTCCGTGAGGGCATTTCTTCCCAGTCCCCACACAGTGTCAATAAAGCTTTGCCTCCAAGAGGGCATTTCTTCCCAGTCCCCACAATGTGTAAATAAGCTATGCCTCCAGAAGGGCATTTTTAGGTAGTCCCCAAGTAAATTAGCTATGCCTACATGAGGGCATTCCTAGGTGAGTGGTACAGTGGGACATCATTAATACAGACCTCATTAATCCGTATGTCTCAT
This sequence comes from Hermodice carunculata, assembly GCA_964020975.1. Taxonomy (NCBI): domain Eukaryota; kingdom Metazoa; phylum Annelida; class Polychaeta; order Eunicida; family Amphinomidae; genus Hermodice; species Hermodice carunculata. The sequence goes on along the minus strand of OZ026625.1, from coordinate 30,236,478 downwards.
GAATCTGAACACTTCTCCTGGAACAGAATTGTTCATTTAAAGTAATAGTGATTCAGTAATGCAGATGCCTCATTAATCTGAACAATTTACTAGGGTACACAGGTGTTTGGATTAATGAGGTTCCACTGTACCCCTCTTTTCTTTTATGTTATTATGGTTGTCAAGGCCTATAAGCCAATCAGAATGCTACTTTGTAGGTCATTACCTGAGACAACAACGACCTGGCGAAAATGCACTTTAACCTGGTGATAGAAATCAGTCTAATAAAGATTATTTTTTGTAAAGTGTTGTTTTCATTGAGAGTGACTTGATGGGGAATATTCAGGTCTTATCTTTTATGTCCCAGAGAAGTTCACTCTCATTTCAAATTTACTCATTTTCAATCAGTGCCATGACCTTGGGGCTGGCACCAATGTCGGTCATAGAAGCCTCACAATGACTCAATGGGGAGTATTAAAGTCTATAGTAAGACCCCACTGATGAGAGGCCACCCCCTCTACATTGGCCACTTCTCCAAGCATCGCCTATGGTATTTTCATTTCATTTTTGCCCCTCAGCAAAGGCCACCCTCTCATAAAGCCACATTTCTGGTATATTTGGGGTGGCCTTATAATCATAAGGGGGACCACTGTAGTCCCTTTATTTAAATGAGCTTTGCCTTCAAGGGGGCATTCCGAGGTATTTCCCCATGTAAATAAGCTTTGCCCCCACATGTTTTCATAGAAGGGCATACTTATGTTGAGTACCAAGTATCCACGACTGGGCAAAAGAGTTCTCACATAAAACTTTCAACACACACAAAAGAAAACAACAACTTAAACTGAACATTACAACTTTCACCTCATAGACAGAAATTAGGAAACAAACTAGACATATACCTTCAAACCAAGCGATGACTGAAGGTTCCACCATATGCTTAAACTAGGTCATGGTCGCACCAAAATCTAATCAGTTTATCTTGCCAGGTAAGGTAAGCATATTGCCAAATTTGAGCAAATTACATTGAGGCATTCTGTAGATACCGCAGTAACGACAATGTGCACAATCGGACGGACAACACGAAAACAGAAAGGCGTCCCCCATGGGGCAGACCCTTAAAAAGAGACAGAGCCTTTGGTTCCCAGCCTTCAAGTTGAATGATAAAGTGTGGTTGGAATCTTTACATTATAAATGAAAATTGTGCTTAATGGACTGTAGCAGAAATTCCACATCGTGATTTCGGCACAGGCAAAAATAATGCTTCAAAAAGACAACTAACTATTTTTAACAAAGATTCCAAAGAAGTTGAGGAACCAACACAAAGCTATAGGGCGCATTAAGACCAAATGGCTGCCATTGTCTTCCATAAAAGGTATTTAATTTACATGTAACCCTGTCCCCTGCCTGTTTCTCCAGATACATCAATCCTGCTCTGACATGACAAAGCCACGAACCACAATCTTTGAAAAATGAACCTAAGGAAACAAATGTTGTTTGGTTATGTTTCCCTGGCAATCTTACATGCATCGGTAGAGCTGTCTTAAGGAAACAATTTTTCACCCAAATAATTAGTTCCGCGTTCTTGTCACATAATTCACATAAGCAGCAAGACGTTTGATGCAACTTTTCTGGATTCAAGTTCCGACATATATCAGAAGAAAGTGTATAAATCACTGCAAAAAATGACATATAACCGTTAGAGACAAAATATCTTTGATCATTGCAAGAAATAACATGTACCAGTCAGAGTTAAACTATCTTGGCGAGCGTCTGGCTAGACTGACATCTTGTTCAACAAAATTTTAAATGTTTCTGTCATCCCAATGCTGTTTCACTTCTCAGATTACTTAAAATCGTAGAAATAAAAATTAGGATTCTTAACATTCTTTAGGTGCTATATCAAACTCATATTTTAAAACAATCAAGTGGCTAGATTTCAATCAGGCTCATCCGGTATGTCTTTATATCTATTAATTAGGACTAGATATCAATCAGGGATATTGAGATTTTTTTAATATCTGATACAGCCACACATCGATGAGCATATCCAGTATGTCTTGATATCTATTAGAACTATAGATATATCAATCTGGCACACTGAGTATTTTCAAATCTGTTACAGCCAGATATGTATCAGGCATATCCAGTATGTCTTGATATCTATTAGAACTATAGATATATCAATCTAGCACATTGAGTATTTTCATATCTGTTACAGCCAGATATGTATCAGGCATATCCAGTATGTCTTGTTATCTATTAGAACTATAGATATATCAATCTAGCACATTGAGTATTTTCATATCTGTTACAGCCAGATATGTATCAGGCATATCCAGTATGTCTTGTTATCTATTAGAACTACAGATATATCAATCTAGCACATTGAGTATTTTCATATCTGTTACAGCCAGATATGTATCAGGCATATCCAGTATGTCTTGTTATCTATTAGGACTACATATCAATCACAGCAATATAGAAATATAGATATCAATCAAGCACATGTCTTGGTATCTGTAAGGGTAACATATCAACTAGGCATACTTAAGCTTATATCTACAAAGGCTGTATTTCACTCAGACGTACAGAATATGTGTTGGTAGGGGCATATATCAGAATTAGACACAGCACATTATCATAATTTTTTTTTTTGAATTTTCGGAATCACTAATACCTACTATTCAATTCAGTTTCAACTGAATCAAGATATACATACTTACAACACGAGACAGTCAAGAAATATATACGTACAGTAGTCCCTCCTTTGAAAGACCACTCCTTTGGGAGACCACCTCCTTTGAGAGACCACAGTTGTCAGGTCTTTCTGTAGTACTTTTCATGTTATTTATACCTCCTTTGAGGGACCACCTGCTTTATGTGACCGCCTATTGGGTGGCACTAGGGGTGGTCTCTCAAAGGAGGGACTACTGTACAAAGATGTTATCACAGTTTTGCTAAAAATTGCTTGTGGCTCAATTTGCCGGACACCATAAATAAAACTCGATCCTGATCACATCGCAAACAATTTCTTACACACCATCTCCAAGGTCTAACAAAATACACCAAGAATCATTTTGTGTGTAGTTATTAAGACACATGCAGCAGTCACCAGTATTGGTTTATGTGTAAAAACATATTACTGGCGCCACCCCGCTGTCTGTTTTGTCTGGGTCTTGTCATCTGCGGCATGTTCATGACTCCATGTGCGACTACTGCTGTCCTGTCCATACTTGTCTTTTCTCACGAGAGCCATTAATATAGGGCTGAGCCCTCTTTCCCAATCAATAAATATATGTTTGTAACAAGAACAATGTACCATAATTAGCTGAATAAAATAATTTTAAACCAAGACACATGTATGATACCAAATTGTTATATATGTTCAAAAACGTAAATCGGTATAACTCGACCAGTTTTGAATGGAATAATTTCGTTCATCGAGATGTGACTTTACATGTTCAATTTCAAATCACCATTCTGGTATATTTTGACCACTGAAAATCTATGTCATCACCGCCAATCTGTAACTTTGCAAGAAAAGTAGGTGGCTTCCATAAGAGCAAAAAATTTTGTCGTAATGGAAATCTCCCCGACCAATATATCTGTATCCCAAGTCACTATTGCATTATGTGCTCAAATAAAAAAGTCCCGAGCCCAGCATCTGTGCAATTTCGAAGCAACTACACAAACAATCAAAGTACCCCAAAAACAAAAATCAATGCTCTATGTAACATATGGAGAGGGCTACATCCATTTATTATATACATACAGAACACACCAACATTTACAACACCGTCAGAAAATTCCAGATTCCTGGATCTTAATGTTATATGCTTGCAGAAATCAATGCTGCAACAGTACATGCAGATCCTCCTGAAATTGAGATCACACATATGCAACCATTTTTTTTCAAACTTTGCAGGACATACTCCATCCAACTTTACTGCTTTGGGTGGGAAATCTCCCACTCTCCCACTTTGGGGAAATTTTTTTCCCATCTAACTCTTTCAGTGCCCCATTCTGGACTGAATCAATTGCTTTCCTGGGTGTGCTTTGGGGACATTGCCCACTAAGTGCACTGAGGAAAGCTGATGACCTGGACTATTATATTCTGAATATAACTACAGGCATGTTAGTACTTGAAGGGTCCCTTTACAAGGAACATGAATCTAACAACCTTATTATAATTAATAGTAGTATGTTTTAACTCTTTCAGTGTCAATCACGCCTACAGTCGATCTACTAAAAGTCAAACTAGTCTGAATGATCAATAGGATCTCAGATTCCCTTTCCTCACAAAAAGACCTTTCATTCAAGTACCAGCATGCCTCTAGTTCCAGAGAAAATATCCCAGGTCAACAGCTTTTCTTGGCACGCATTGGGCGCATTGCATGGGCAATGGGTGCTGAGAAAAGCTGTTGACAGTCCAAAATTTGGCACTTAAAGAGTTACGTAGTTCTACTTTAGCTGCATTTGGCAAAGAAAGGGTTAAACATCAAATGTGAAAAACATAAAACGTAACAGTGTGCGAATTGTTCTTTATTCCATATTATATAACGTACATTATAACATGTCATACTGGCCTAAACTAATGCTGCAATTTTTTTTTACTTTATGTGCACAAAGGGCCCAAAAAGTGCTCCAAAATGGCCTATTTGGACTTCAAATATTAAACATTTTCTTACCCTGGGATGGTGGCTCCCCGACCAGACCCCTACTTAGTCACACTGCTCCCTCAATGTCTCCCTTTTAAAAGAGCACCATGAGGGAGATTCTTTCCCTCAGGGCCTGCTCTGGGTTGGAGTCTCTGCAAGGCTTTGTGCCACATGCACACAAGAAATTCTCCACTTACACAGAAAAACAATGTGCTAAAATCTAGACTCTAACTGTAGCAGATGCTGTCAATTAACACTGTGATAATGTGTCCCTGAATCCTCATGATCACATATGGACATTCATACCATCCCTCTACCACCTGACATATGGACATTCACACCATCCCTCTTCCACTTGACATACGAACATTCACACCCTCCATCTACCACTTGACATATGGACATTCACACCCTCCCTCAACCACTTGACATATGGACATTCACACCCTCCCTCAACCACTTGACATATGGACATTCACACCCTCCCTCAACCATTTGACATATGGACATTCACACCCTCCCTCAACCACTTGACATATGGACATTCACACCCTCCCTCGGCCACTTGACTTTATTTTTGTTTTTTGTTGCACATCAGTTTAACACCTTTAGTGCCAATCACAACTCAGTTGTGCTCACATAAATTATATGACCACAGATTCAATTTCCTTGTAAACAGACCTGTCAGTCGGGAACCAGCATAGAGAGAGAAGAAAGTAGAACCCAGAAAGCAGAGTACCCTTGTCCCCCCCCCCCCCCCATCAGAAAAGAGAGACCCTAGGAGCACTGAAAGGGTTAAATTCCAATTTTTTTACTTATATTTAGAAGTATGTATAGTGATACTGACTTCCGATACAGCAGGCCTGGATTGAAATGATATGATACAAGGCAGTTGCTTAGTCATGAGGAGGTCCAATTGCCACTGAATTCAGAATTATACATCTGACTCTATGCAGCACCAATTTGGCGGAACACTTCCGTTTTTAATGATCAGCAACAATTTTCATTTCCTACTAGATTCCTTGGTGTTTGTTGATTGTTAAGTGCCCAACCCGTGCCAAGGTAGGCTGTTGCCCACAGCGATGTCACCTTGATAGATCTCATCTACAAATGACATTCAAACTGTTTTTAAGTGCGGTTGATATTAGTGTAGAAAAATGAAATAGACGACACTTGACCACCAAGTGGTTTTGGCTGGGTCAGGGGGCAATTGTTACAATGAAGCAGAGCTTCCGAATTTTCTCATAAGTAAATTAAACACAGAATATGAAACAAACAGTCAAATGTCCGGCAAGATATCTGTATCACAAATGCCCAAAATAGTTTGCTAGGTTCTGTATCCTGTTCTGGTCACCAATTCCAAGATGGAGGTTCTGCTATGGAAGTAAATGGAATTTCAAGAAATTTGCCAAGCAAACAAAAAAAAAAAAACAGGTATAAAAGTATAAGTCAAAGGTTTGTTAATCTTGGTATTCCTAGTTGTGGTGAGCTTATGTGCAGAGAAATATATGGCTTCTGGAAGAGACTTGAAAGTAGCAACAATCAAATCATTCAAAGTTTTACTGGTCAATGGTTTAATGTTATGGGCCTGTTCACCTACGCCAGGTGGGAAAGTGCTTTGTTCGTGTGAATATGTTATGCAAATGTACCTTTTATAAGTGCTGACATTGCCCTGATTGTACTATTATTTTCTCTCCTTTCTATATTATACTGATATATTCCTATGGACCATTGTGTCTGAAAAATAAAATCTTGAATTGAAACTGAATTGAACTGTAAAATGTCCACATAAATGTATCCACACCTAACAACATTTGTCATAATGATTTAGAACTATGAAGTTTTTCAGTGAATGGTACAGAATAAGACTTTGTTCTTGGAATATCGGACTTGATATTGTTCAAACGGTACTTGGGCTTCCAGATTTGGGTTTGTTAAGTTTCTTTTTGTATTAGATAAAAGTTTGTGTATAGGGTATGCATTTCCACATAAATATTATGCACACTTAGATATCTCAATCAGACACTGCAACCTTGTTTGCCATGAAGGCTGTATATAGGGATATATATGTTCACATAAATATCTACACACCTGGATGTCTCAATCATGACACAGTAACTGTGTTTGTCATGAAGACTGTCAATAGAGTATATGTCCATATGAATATATGTGCACACCTAAATATCTCAATCTGACACAGCAACTCAGTCATGAAGGCTCTGGATAGGGTATCATGTCCACTATTAATTAGTCAATGGTTTGGAGTGGACTACAGCATACAGCTTCCATAGTGTCACCTATGTGCTGTAGTCCACTCCAAACCATTGACTGATAATTTTATCCCATTTTTGGTTAATCCTAATGCAGACAATGAGACGAGCAAAACTGCGTTTTGCAGACTGTTTCCAAAGATGCACCCCAGCAGCTGGTAAATGCACCATTTTCTTGTCTTCTGACAGGGGGAGTGCTGTGCATTATATGGGAGCAGTCATTAACTATAGCTGTTATCTTCAACTGGGAGCATTGAATATAGCGATGGGAAGTCCAGGCCATGAAATGCGATGCATAGTGAATAGCTCTTAACCAATCAAAAGCCAAGATATTTACCAAAAATGGGATCATATAAATATATACGCACACCTGAATATCTCAATCAGACACACCAACCTTGTTTGTCACGAAGATTGTTAATAGAGTATATGTCCACATAAATCTATGTGCACACCTAAATATCTCAATCAGACACAGCAACTTTGTCATGAAGGCTCTCAATTAGGTTTTATGTCCATATAAATATGTGCACACCTGAGTATCTCAATCAGCTACAGTAATCTTGTGTGTCATAAAGGCAGTAAATGGGGCAATATGTCCACATAGATATATACACACCTAAATATCTCAATCAATAATGTCGTTGATTTGAGAAACATGAACTGTACCATGTAGGCTATTGTAAAGATTATTGGCAAATAAAAGGACATGTTCTATTAATATGATGGAGGCAATTGTTACATGTAGATGATTGACAGAGGCATGTATGAAACATTATACATGAGTGAAGTAGGAACCACAGTCCAAATTGATGAACTAATAGAATGGAATGACACAGTACAGATCTAGGAGTATGTGGTGACATTGATGTGATTTTGATTTGAAGATATAGCATATAGTAATCAGTCTAATTACAGGAAACCACTATGCCATATTCAACACTTTAATCCAGTTAATAAGTGGATCTAGTTTTGAGAGACATTGAATACGGATCAATTTAGATCATGTGATCCACTTGACATACAAGCCAAGCTATGCATGTGATTATTCAGCTTGGATATTAACCCCTCCAGCCCTTGAAGCACTCAGTATGCTGCTTCCTTTTTTATAAATTTTGGATATTAACCCCTCCTGCCCTTGAAGCACTGTGCATTTGTTGCTTTCTGTTTATAAAGCTTGGATATTAACCCCTCTTGCCACTGAAGCACTGTGCATATACGTGTACTGCTTTCTGTTTATAAGGCTTGGATATTAACCCTTCCTGCCCTGGAAACACTGTGCATATACTGCTTACTGTTTATAAAGCTTAGATATTAACCCCTCCTGTCCTTGAAGCATTGTGCATGCTGCTTTCTTTTTATACAGCTAACAATATTAACCCCTCCTGTCCTTGAAGCATTGTCCATGCTGCTTTCTTTTTATACAGCTAACAATATTAACCCCTCCTGTCCTTGAAGCACTGCCTACTGCTTTGTTTTTACATGGCTTGGATGTTAACCCCTTCTGCCCTTCAAGTACTTCAACCACAGCTTTCTTTTGCGCGTTTTGCTATCAACCCTGTCAAACAAAGCTGTTCACCAGACAGTGCTTAATTTCCCCTAGATGATCTACGAAAATGTATCGCCATGGAGTAGAGGCTTGAGTAGAAACAACGAAGCTGAGGACACTAACGTTTACCTGCTTTTGAGCAGTCGGGTGGCAGCAGGGTTAAAGCCTAACTGTTCTACTGGAAGTCCACGTATGATCTTCGCTTCTGTCATCCGTTACCAAATGGTGACGGAGTATTCGTGCTGCAGAAACGTGTCTATTTAGAAATGTATTACAGCCAGATTGGCAGCCACTTTTGGTAAATGCTCAGCTGGCTTGCATGCATATATGCTTAGGCAAGCTTCACCTCTCTGCTTGTCGAGTCGCTTGGCTTACTTAATTCTTTACCAAAGGGTTTTCATAATTAAGTTGCCTCCTAGATTATTCTTCAGATGGGCAACTGAGCAACATTAGTAAGGCAATGTGAAACCAATGACCATCTGGGGCATGTTACGAAAACAACCACATGTACCGACTATAAGCAAGTTGGTAAAATAGAAGCTCTTTTTATGAGGAATCTGAAGATTAAATTCTCATCTAATTTCAGCTGCGCACATAAGGTGTTTCATTAAGTTTTAACCCTTAAAGCGCTGATTTAAGACTGAGTCAACAGCTTTCCTTGGGTCACTTTGCACACAAAGTGACCCAAGGAAAGCTGTTGACTAAGACTACTTTTTGCTTTGGACTACGCTTGCTGGTATTTGAATGAAAGCTATCTTCACGAGGAATTTAATCTTTTAACCATTATATGTTTAAGGGTAATGAGAAAAAACCATAGCCTTGATCAGCACTTTAAGGGTTTAAACAGTAAAGGGGGCAAAGATACAAAGTAAGAGGGTGTAACATGCAGGATAGTGCTTTATTCATTATTTACCTCAAGTAGGCGGGCAGTATAGACCTGCCAGTTTGCCTTGTGCCCACCTCATTTTCAAACCCCTGCATACAATAAACATCCATCACCAATATTGGATAAGATAAATGACATCTTGCATGTTTCAGTCTACACAACCTCCACACCTGCCATACTTGGCTTCCAGTAGACCACTTTATATAGAGGAAGCAAAGCCCCTCTATGTACTGACTTTATATCTCAACTCCAGGCACTCTCAGCTTTGTCTGCCGTTTACTTCCAAGGTCTACGGTGCATATTATTTAATTGCAGAAGCTATTTTTTTGTGCACGATGTGTGGTTGATCCTGCCATTAGGTGGCTGACACGATATAACGGATCGTGGCAGGACTGGGGTCCTGGCCCGTGGCATGGGTGGCCAAGGCGCAAGCCAGCCCGCCAGGATATTGCGAAATGCAGCAGCAGACCCAACCTACCAACCATTTAATTTGTACGCTCACGAAAGGACTTGATTTCCTCCAAAAGAATTAAGGCTAGTGGCTAGAGAGCATGTGACCGCTACCTGGACCGGGGGCCGTGTGGCATGATATTGGTCATACATCTTGGCTCCTAGACACAGCGACCTGTCAGGTAAGAATTGAGCATTTCCCCGGCCCCTGTCCAGGTACCATGCAACAGTTAGTTCACATTATGGACGAATTCCTATGGGCCCAGAGAGTAACTATGTCATCTCCTGCCTCAGTAGCGACACTGCTGGGTGGTCTATCAAGGCTAGTTGACAACTCGTTCTGGATCAATAGGTCCTTACACAAGTCTTCATACTGACTGTCGCCATTCTCCACAACATCAACACTATGCATGCCTCCCTCGGCCTTTCTGGTGACACTAGCTGTATTTGGTGCTCAGCAAGTTATGAATACCCTGCTGTAATCGATAACGATGTTTTAATTTACAATATTTCTAGCAAGCATGAGTAACGCTAAGCCACGATGAGAACTGATAGCACTGTACATCGGTCAAGCCAAGTCAGAAAGCATTAAAACGGACAGCTTATCATGTGCTGCCGCCGCTGCCCCGATTGACCACAGAGATTTGTGCCTTGTTGGCTGTTGATAGATTGAACAACGCTGACTACAACACACATTGCCCACTTTTTTGTCTGTCTGCACTGATGATCAATAATTGATCTGGAGAGAACTATGTATAAAGTTGCCTCAGCCATGTTTTCTGCAGCAAAACCACCACAAAAATCACAGCTGCATCCAGTTCTACTGATACAACATTAAAAATTATGGAAAAAAAGTCTGAAGCTGCTTTCCTGGTTTAATTGGTTAACTATGATCCTGGCTGACGCACAGTGTAATGAATGCTCCCCTGCACAGACAAGTTCATTAGTCAAATACTAAATTGGACCGGCACTCTCAAAGATGAATAATTGTCCTGTTTGTTGATGTATTAGAGTAATAAAAGAATTGCCTACCTGGTGGGTGCGAGATCACTCCCGAGGTTCGATCTGTATAATTCAACCACCTGCAGTAGCTATCTAGACGAGGATCACCAGCTTTGTACCGATTGCTGATGAAGGAGGGCCACAGTAATTGCGCCCTTGCACGAGTACTTATTTTTTAAGCAACAATATAGAAGCTAGGCTCTGGCGCTTAACTGTGTGCACGACTCAGGTTTTGAATCAAGGGGCTATGTGGGAAGATAAGCAAAGGGGCCATCTCAACAGCCCTATAAATGGATCTTGCAAGATTCTTAAAATCTCTTTCTCTATCTCTTGAAGATTTGACCAGACTAGAAGCAGTACTGTACCTCAAACTTCCAATTGAACAATTATATATATATATATATATATAGGACTGCTTGTATGTATCAATACCATTAATATTGGTGTTTCCATAATGTGAATTCAAAGCAATCAATTTTTTTTCCAATTAAAAATAATTATACAGCAGCCTGTCTTTACAACAAGGTTGATTCCAATTTAAGGATCCATTTCCCCCCCCCCCCCCCCCCGACCACAGTTGCTTCCTTCCGACATACATGCATGTTTTTTCCTACAACTACTGACCATTTAAATCATACATACAGCAGTGATACATATTAGCTGTCAGATGCCTGTACTGGCAAATTAAATCTTCCATACGAAAGTGATACAGCACTGGCTGTAAGATGCCTGTACTGGCCATTAACATCGTCCATACCATAGTGATACATATTGACTATAAGAAGCCTGTACTGGCAAGTTAAATCATCCATACCATAGTGATACATATTGACTATAAGAAGCTTGTGCTGGCAATTTATATCATCTATACGATAGTGATATATAGCAGCTGTAACATGCCTGTGCTGGCCATTTCAATTGTCCATACAATAGTGCTACATATACATAAACTGGCCATTTAAACTGTCCATACAATAGTACTACATATACATAAACTGGCCATTTAAACTGTCCATACAATAGAGCTACATATACATAAACTGGCCATTTAAACTGTCCATACAATAGAGCTACATATACATAAACTGGCCATTTAAACTGTCCATACAATAGTGCTACATATACATAAACTGGCCAGTTAAATTGTCCATACAATATAGTGCTACATATTGGCAGTAAGATACCTGTACTAGCAAGTTAAATTGTCCATACAATAGTGATACATATTGGCAGTAAGATACCTGTACTGGCAAGTTAAATTGTCCATACAATAGTGATACATATTGGCAGTAAGATACCTGTACTGGCAAGTTAAATTGTCCATACAATAGTGATACACATTGGCTGTGCTAGCTGGTTTCTGTTCTGCAGGCACATGAACAGAGCTACAATTTAGACATACCTTTCTACAACATCAATATGTCAGACCTCTCCAGCTGTAGTAATAAAAAGACTGGGAAGTCAGGGTAAACGTCGGACTAGGCCTTGGACAACCTACTAAAATGGAATCCAAATGGGAACCTGGAGACAGCTGGGGGACTGGTCACCACTCTTTAAGCTGTGGTAAAATGTCTGGGCAAAGTGCTTAAAGTGAAATCTTGGTCATGATCATAATCCCTTATTTTTGAACTATTTTCCCATTGTCATTGCACACAGGAAACAATCCTGGATGACCTTTACCTTTAAGCCTCTATCTGGGTCATATTTTATTAGGGATAACTTTCTTTCACTGAACATAGAAATGTACAGAGGTCAAACTTGAAATACAGCAAAGAATTGCCAGGGATAGAAGCTTGCCTTATAATCATTTAATGGTACTTTTATTGTATTTGTTATTATCAATTGGCTATACTGTTTTTTGTGTGTGTTTTTTTCACTGAAATCTGTTTTTTTCACTGAAATCAGCCCTTCGTGGCACATACGGCTCTACTTTCCCATTTCAAACACTAACACTTAACATTATGCATCTTGATTATGCAGGATTTGTCTGATCACCTTGTAAATGACTTTGACTCATTTTTTCAAGGTGATATGTCTCAAACCCTATGTATCCGTGATTTTGTCATGATTATGAAGTATTTATCTTGTACCTTCCTTAATCTCCAGGCTTAATTTATCATCCACCTGATATGGTTTTACATGACAGGTCATACAGGTTTGAAGGACCTTGACCTATTACCTTGTCAGCCATGTTGGTACAATTACTTATTTTGTGACAGAAATTTAAATGTTTACATGACGTTAGCTCCCCATTTAAATATCGAAGGAAAGAATGGAAAAAACATAAAAATTTCTGTAGATATTGAATACTAGACACCTTATAATTCATAATTTCTCTTATTGGGGTTAGGTCTGTTTAAATTCTTGGCATCACGTAATTTAAAATTTCATAATTTCTTGAGATTATGAATCTGTACGACGCTTTGTCTCACAATCCTTCAGTAACTACCATCACGCAATTGATAAGGTCAGAGCTTAATACTTGTACAGTTGTTTAAGATTGTAAAGATAAAGCCATTGCTTGGAGTCTTTTTTTTTACCCTACTCACACTGTAGGTGTTGGCTGGCATAGATAGACCTACAGCTCTATCAACATAGTACTGGTAGACTTACTACATATAGACTTACAGTTCTATCAACATAGTACTGATAGGCCTACTGTATATAGACTTTCAGTTCTGTCAACATAGTACTGATAAGCTTACTGTATATAGACTTACAGTTCTATCAAACAAGTACTGGTAGGCCTACTATATACAGACCTACAGTTCTATCAACAAGGTTCTGGTAGGCCTATTGCCTATAGACCTACTGTAACAGTTCTATCAACACAGTACTGGTAAGCCTACTACATATAGATCTATGGTTTTATCAACAAAGTACTGCTAGGCCTATTACATATATGAACCTGCAGTTCTATCAACATAGTACTGGTAGGCCTAATACATAGACATACAGTTCTATCAACAAAGCACCAGTATGTCTACTACTGAAAGACCTACAGTTCTATCAACATAGTGCTGGTAGGCCTACTACATTATAGACTCACAGTTCTATCAACATGGTACCAGTGGGTCTACTACATATAGACCTACAGTCCTATCAACATAGTACTGGTAGGTCTACTACATATACACCTACAGTTCTATCATCATAGTACCAGTATGCCCACTAGAGTTCTATCAACATCGTACTGGTAGGCCTACCACACATAGGCCCATTCCACGTTGTGTTTATCTCGCATACGTAGCACGTGTTCCAGGGCATACTCATTGTCTCTGTCTACAACTGCTTGTGTGTGCCTTATTTTTTCACATTGTTGCAAGTCATTCCCTGTTTGTCACCTACTTGAACAGGCAGGGGCTATTTTGCGATGCATTTTTTTTTAAATGAATGTAACTTAGGTTGGCCCGAATCAATATTGTCCTGCAGAAAGACTACTGAGCTCTAATTACAAAATAGTGGTATTTTATCATGAATTGATTTTTTACAGTGTCCTACTTTTTGAAATAATTATAACTAAGGGTATAACTATTTTTCAAGGTGCACACATTAGTTCTGTGTGTAAACAGTCAGCACATGGCAGAAAAGCCAACTGACTGGTGAAGATATGATGGACTATTTCCTCTCATTCAACCATTCTTTTGCAATTGCTGTCAAAAACAGGATTGCAAAAAACAAAAATCTAGTATCTGGTGGCAGCTGCAGACATTCATGGCAGGAGTTAATTGGAACAAGTTGACGCTAACCATATCTCCTGCCCAGATAACTATAATACAACTATTTCTGTCTTGAGAGATCACCCCAAGGATCTATGCCAGGCTCAAAAGGTCATATTTGACAGGTTCTGTACTACTACATGTTTCTGCTTTTATACTGCTTACTTCTTTTTGTAAGGACCAAGTATCTTGAGAGAGCATATTTGGATGAATAATTAGCCACACAAAACCACCAAAAGGCACATGTATCAGGTAAGGACTACAAGCCATAATCATTTAAGATTGTTAAGTGTAATGGTTTTGGAGCAAAGGCCCAGAGACTATGCTGGGACGGATGGATGGATGGATGGCCAATCCACCATAAGGCACATCTGGCAGGAAAGGACTACAAGCCATAAAAATTTCAGATTGCTTAGTGTAATAGATTTGGAGACAAGGCCTGGAAACCATTCTGACACCTTAAACAAACATCACTAATTAATTAATGAAGAAAAATAATTAGCCACACAAACCAATCAAAATGCATATGTGGCAGGTAAGGACAACAAGCCATAAAAATTTCAGATTGCTTAGTGTAATAGTTTTGGAGAAATAGCCCGTAAATGATGCCACGATGGACAGATGGACAGACAGACGGTCGACATTACCCTATCTCCCCACTCACCCCACTTTGTGGACAGGCGATCCCTGACAGATAGACAGACAGACGGTCGACATTACCCTATCTCCCCACTCACCCCACTTTGTGGGCAGGAGATGATCAAGCAAATCGTGCGACAAAAGTTGCCTGAACTTCCCTCCATATATAATGCCACATTGTCTGTAGCATAACTGTTTTCAGTTTTTGCTGATCAATGATAATAATGAGTTTTACTGTGCTGGAAGCAAGCAGTAAGCCCATGTTCCAGTGTCATATGGTATCAAAATTGGCATATTAACCTCTTCAAATATTAGACGATAGTGTAAGTACAAAATATAAAGACAACCACCAACCCTAGACCTGCCTAAATGGAATCTCAGTCACAATTTTCTTTTTGATGTAAATACACATGTACCAATAAAACTACATTTTGCCTGTCATTTTGTCAGAAAATCCCTGAACTTAGAGCAATACAGATTAGCTCTTTCAGTGCCATTCACGTCTTAAGTCGATCTACTGAGATCAGACAAGTTTGAATTATCATCAGGATCCCAGATTCCTATTCCTCATAAAAGGACCTTTTATTAAGTACCATTATGCCTATAGTTCCAGATAGAATACCCCAGATGCAACAACTTTTCTTGGCGCACATTGGGCGCATTGCACCCAATGCGCGCCGAGAAAAGCTGTTGACTCAGTCCAAAATTTGGCACTGAAAGGGTTAAAACACGATCACACACAGACTGCTGCATGCAAACATGTCCTTTCTAGCTGAAGCTAATGTGACCCAGATAGTTGACCTAGTGACCTACTTCTGTCACATGACATATCCTTGGTCCCAGATACTTGTGCCTGTAAAGTTCACTGTAAGTACGTCAAACCACTAAAAAGTTATAACCCAGACACAAATGCATGATGGACGGCTACCTATGTGCAGAAAACAGGTTTATCATTTGCCTCATCTCTCATCGCAGTTGAGCATAAAATTCCATTTTTCACTATCACTTGACATTAATAAATGTAAGTAAAAGTATAGTACTAAAACTCTTCCTCTTTGTCCATCTACATCCCTAATATAACATGCAGAAGTACTGATTTAATATATTAAACACCATTACCACACTACACCTGGTAAAATCGGAGTGCACATTGTAGCAGTCTTTTATTGACCGAGTCTCATGACAGGCAGGTCCTGATGGAAGCCAAGTTAGTTGCTAACATTGAGACGCTGAGGTATTTGGTTGGATTCAGGGAGCACCTGGCCCATTAGAGACCTGCAGGCTAATTGTTGGGGACAGACACACAAGTTGACTTTTCCACACAGTTTGCACTTTGTGGGGATGCAGAGGACTCGTTTCCATGACGACCGCATACTCCTTGCCATTACAATCCACAAGGAGCAAGACGGCACGCAGTGTCTCTCTGCACCTCTAGCTTGGCGAGCAAGGCAAGTGATCTGTCAATTATCGCTGATTTTCACCGGGCATCCTCTGCAATGTCGAGACCTTTAACTTTCAGCATGAACTTACTAGAGCCACGAGTGTCCCTGAATGGAATAGCCCCCTGTGTGTGTATGATTTCCTCACTACACTGTATTCTTAATTGTTCCTCCGAGAGCACATCTAGGCTGTTGTGCGATATAAATATAGCAAGAGTAAGCATAGATGAACTTTTAAATGTTAGCTGCATTATGACAGAGTCACCTGTCCCCAAGAGCTACTCGTCTGCTGATACAGCTGTAAGTGATCATAAATGAGATTTGGCGGAGTATTTCATTGGGGCATTCATGTATACAGCAACAACTACATAACACACGGGAGCAACACAGGGGGCGCTAGTGTCACTCGACCACTTGATGTGTCTCTACAGTTAAGCTTCTTCCACACACACCATTTGGCCACTGGGTCTTTACGCATTTTATATCAATTAAACTTTTGACTCTCTGAGTACGATTGTATGAGTCAACAGCTTTTTTGGTACACATATATATACAGTAGTAGTCTGTTGACATGCACGAAGCCAGCAAATTTGCAAGAAACATGCCCTTGTGAGAGACATAGACTCTCTTGTGCCGGAAATATTGAAATGCCACATTCGTGCACAATAGCCTTATGGCCAAAGCTTTTGGGTAACACCCTGAACCTTTGGCCTTGAAGCTTATTGCAGCAAGGTGACAGAAATTAACTCTTTCAGTGCCAATCACATCTTAAGTCAATCTATTTAAGTTAAACTGGTCTGAATTATCATTAGGATCCCAGATTCGTATTCCTCGCAAAAAGACCTTTCATTCAAGTACCAGTATGCTTATAGTTCCAGAGAGAATACCCCAGGTCAATAGCTTTTTTGCGCCCAATGCATGCTGAAAAAAGCAGTTGACTCTGAAAGGGACAAGCGTTACATATAGCAGTGCAGAATGGTGACATACAGCAATATGCAGTGACATACATATAGATGTGTTACATTATGTGTAGCTTGTGTTTGGACTGCAGTTCAACTTCCATTGTTGTCTAAACCTGCCTGTATCTGACCTGATGAATTTACACTGTCAATGCAAATGTGCAAATTCAGGAGCCAAATGTACCCATCATCAGCTGCTGTGATGGGTGGGTGAGAGACAGAGTGCACATGAAAAAACTTTTTATACACTAAGAACCTTCTGGGTTTTCCAAAACAGTCAATCCTGGTCTGCCCTGGGTAACAGGTTTAACATGCTGAAAACAGCTACCTTGAAGAAGGGGGTGGGGTGGGGGGTGGGGGTCAGTACGCTGGTACAGGTAATTATTTTTCTAGAGTATGCAGTACCGAAAATAAAAATCTTTCAAAATTTTGGATAGTACGAAGTATGTAAAATAAGAGGGCTTCCAGTACGCCAGTACGGTAAATAAAAAGCCCCAGTATGCCAGTATGGGAAACCCCTTACCCACCCTCTTGAAGCACTGTCCAGCAAGTGAAGGTTCCTTTTGTGAACCTGTTATCTCCTATTTAAAGTAAAAATGTAAACACTATTTCGATAAAAAAAGTCCCTCCCATAGTGACAACAAAAGAAACTACTTTCTCTTCAAGATAAAATCAAAGTACCAGCATGCACACCAGGGGCTAATTGCTCACTTTATCAGATTAATTAACATAAAAAAAACACTTAGGGGTACATCTAAGAGTATATCCGATATGTATTCATGTATATTGTATGACAGACTTATCCAATTTATCTCTTTAATATTTATTATAGAACTATGTAATTGTCATTACTGGATTCATGCAGTGCTGATTACCGAGTTTACTGTATATACCATCGTGCGCTGGACGATGTGTTTAATTAGGAATGTAATAACTGAGTATTTTTGTTGCACGAATGCAGCCATCCTAAACCACGAGCTTACATTTCATTATACAGGGATCATAATGCCTACTTATTTCCCATTGTATCTCTTTATATATCTGTTGTGTGCTCACCATGTTGTGCGAACAACATATCCACGCAAGCTAAGAGTACGACTTTTCATGTATTATATCTCTGCTCTTTATGCTCACAAATATATCAGTGGTTCTAGCGAATTCATAATTCGGGTTCTTCCTATGCTGCTGCTGTTGTCGGGAAATATTCACTGGAACCCCGGTCCTCCCGGTGACCTTTGTGACATCGCACTTTGTCATCTTAATATTCGGAGTCTAAATCCAGACAAAATAAGATCTTTAAAAACTGATATTGCTCCCTATTTCGATATTATTACACTTTCTGAAACGTTCCTTTCACAAAACTTGCTGGATAGTGATCTCAGTATCCCAGGATATCAGGATATCAGGATATCATACGGAGAGACCACCCTGGTGGTCTTGGAGGCGGAGTGGCCCTTTATGTATCTAAAGAGCTCGTTGTCGCTCCTCGTCATGATCTGGAAGTACCAGATATTGAGCTTCTGTGGACTGAGGTAAGAGTTCACAATAACAAATTCTTATTGGGTACTGTTTATAGACCGCCTAACGCACCAGTTTCTTTTTGGGACAAACTACAGGATAGTATAGATTTAGCTAAAATTAGTAATATACAAAATATCATCATAACTGGTGACTTAAACTCAGATTTGAACACCCCTGCTGGCTCTAAATTGAAGCAATTCTGCTCTACAAATTTATTAACCCTCCATATTACAGAACCCACGAGAATCACTGCTACTACAGCTACCTGTCTAGACCAAATTATTTCCAATATACCCACATTTGTTAAAGAGCCTCGTGTCTTGCCACCCGTTTGTAATTGTGATCACTCTGTAGTTGCCTCAAATATCCTCTTTCGGCACAAAAAGGACAAATCATATAACAGATATATTTGGGAATATAAAAAAGCCAACTTTGATATATTTAGAGACTCTTTAAGTGAAGATAATTGGGATGCCTGTTTTATTTCGGATAATGTTAATTCTTGTTGTGGTAACTGGACTAAACTATTCATTCATGTCGCAAAAGAAACAATTCCAGGCAAATCCATCACAGTGCGTCTGTTGGACTTACCATGGTTTAATTCTTCTCTCCGACGTACAAGACGGAAAGTTCATCGCGCCTACAACAGGGCCAAAGATAAAAAATATGACGTTCATTCTTGGAATTTTTACACCACCACTCGAAACCAATACCAAGAACAGTTAAAGACGGTTAAAGAGGAAAATTATAATAATAAACGAGGGGCCTCCCTAAAGAATGCAAATCAGAAGAATAAAGCATGGTGGCATACGGTTAAATATTTTATGAATCGTAATCAGTCCCATGCTATCCCATCACTACTTCATGATAATTGTCATATAACCGATAATCTCTTGAAAGCTGAAATTTTTAACAACTTTTTTCTCGACCAGAGTAATATCGACATATCCAGAGCCCGTGCACTACCAACCATAAATCCACCGGAAGTACTTCTTAGTTCAATTCAGATTAATCGCGACGAGGTTTTAGATATCCTAAAAAGCTTAGATGTCACAAAGGCCACCAGCCCTGATGGTGTCAGTGCTATTCTACTGCGACAGGGGGCGCCATTTATTTGCGACTCGCTAACAAAATTGTTTAATTTATCATTACGTCAGGATTTAGTCTTTCCTAGTTCCTGGAAACAGGCCCATGTCACACCCTTGCATAACAAGGGTGATACCAACTTATGGAATAACTACCGACCCATCTCCCTGTTAAGTTGTGCTGGAAAAGTGATGGAAAAGGTAGCTTTTAAATATGTTTTCAATTTCTTCAGAGAAAATTTACTGTTATCTTTTAGTCAATCTGGGTTCATGCCCGGCGATTCAACTGTTAATCAACTCTTATCCCTTTATCATGAACTTTTGCTATTGATCTCCAAAAAGAGGTCCGAGTAGTCTTTTTGGACATCAGTAAAGCGTTTGACCGAGTATGGCACCAAGGCTTGCTATTCAAACTCAAACGCAGTGGAATCTCACACTCCTTGCTTAAATGGTTTAAAAATTATCTCTCAAATCGTCAGCAAAAAGTCGTTAATAATGGCAAAACCTCTACTTGGGGTACTATCAATGCAGGCATCCCTCAGGGTTCTGTTCTTGGTCCTCTGTTATTTCTTGTATTTATTAATGATATCGTGGATATCATTCATTCCAAAATCAAACTTTTCGCTGACGACACATCTCTATATCTTACTGTCGATAATCCCCACCTAACTGCAGACATTTTAAACGAAGACCTGTCCTCTGTCGACTCTTGGTCAGCAGATTGGATGGTGACATTCAATGCCCTAAAAACGGATGCTATGTTAGTATCTCTGAAAAGAAATCAAGTCTATCATCCTCCCTTAATTTTCCAGAATCATCAATTAGAAAACGTCGACCAACTTAAACACCTAGGGATAACAATGCGATCCGACCTCTGATGGAACGGTCACATTGATTTTATTATTGATAGAGCCTCCAAACAACTTAATATCATGAAAAGTTTACAGTATTTACTAGACAGAGAAACCCCTTGAAATAATATACAAATCATTCATTCGACCACTAATGGAGTACGGTGGCGTGGTCTGGGATGGCTGCACACAGGGCGACTCACAAACATTAGAGAGCATTCAACTGGCTGCCGCACGTGTCATCTCTGGTGCTATGAGAACTACCCCTAATATTAAATTATATGAAGAAACGGGTCTTCAAACATTGGCCAAACGCAGAGAAATTAACAAGTTAATCCAAATGTATAAAATTACTCATCATTTAGCCCCTGAATATTTAAGTGATATTATTTATTCAAATCAAAACCAGATCAGACATAATACAAGACAAGCTGAAAACCTTCCTCATTTTAGAGCTAGAACAGATCTATTTAATAATACATTTTTCCCCAGCACCACGAGACTTTGGAATCAGCTCCCGCTTAACATTCGAAATTCTAATTCCTTAAGTGAATTCAAGAAACACATAGATTTGGAAGTCTCTCGCTCAATTAAAGAGACTAAATTATACTATGTTGGAAAAAGATACCCGGCTGTTATTCAAGCAAGGCTCAGGATGGGCCGCAGTCAGCTGAATGCTCACCTACATGCCATTGGTTTATGTGAATCCCCAATTGTCGCTGTGGGCAAGGTACAGAAGATACTTGGCATTATTTTTTTATTTGTCCATTCTATAGAATCCAAAGAGACAGCTTACATACATCTATTTCAGATTTTGCTCCATTTACTCTAGAAACGATTTTATTGGGATCACCAAATTGTCCCTTTGAGGACAACAAAATTATTTTTCTCTCAGTTCAAGAATATATTATGAAAACCAAGCGTTTTCAGCGAGATGCCATAACACGAATTGTGTACACAAGGAAAGTACCACAGCGACTGTATATTTGTACGATTTTTAGTTACAACCATTGCTACCATCCATCGCTGTGTGGGTGGAGTCCCACCATGTGGATGATCAGCGGTTTAGTTTTATACAACCAGCCCTTCTGTCTGTCTTGTCAAACTGTAGTGTCTTCCTTAAACTTGTTGGTTCGGTGCAATGCTCCGCTGCAGTCAAGACAGGATTACGTCGTGGAGTAATGCGCCGGGCTGTGTGGTGTCTTGTCTGTCCTGTCTCTTTGTCAATTCCCAGCAAGAGGGGTTAATATAGGGCTAAGCCCTCCTCCCCAATTGCCTTCCATGACAGACTGCTTTGAAAACCACTTGGCTGTGTGTAATTGATTAGTCATGGAATAAAATACGTTTAAACCAAGAGTATAACCAACCCTGTGTTGTCCCTCAAATCCCGGGTTGGAGCCCAGTCAATGTTTCAAGCATATAAAAATTCTTCATGAAGTGAAACCAACATGTCTTCAGTTTTGTCCTTTATCTCAATTTGGTGCGCTAAAATCCTTATTATTTGCACAAATTTGATTTCTGATGCACTGTAGTTGAAATTTTTAGAAATCATGTTGCTTTCACCAGAACCAAGCTACATGTACTGTACAGATGTTCCAAAATATGAGTTTACACACTTTTATTCTGCAGGTGACTAACAAATGTTTCAAGGTCAGTTGTTTTCTACAGGATCACTAATCATCATGAAAAAGTAATGACCTAAAGTTAATCTGTACACAAGCAAGTTTAAGTACACTGATTTTCTTCTGTAGGGAGCACAAAAGAGTAATTAAAGGGTTGAAAATGGTCCTAGACTTGCCCAAGTCCCTGGTGCATGTCCCTATTTTCCCATCCCGCGGTCCCACCCAGAAGTGCGATACATTTTCCCCTCCACAAGGTTAACTGAATAATATTATGCCAACTACACGGTGTTATTAAGTAGGTCCTATTATTATGATTTTTTTTAACTGGTCGACACTGCCGTCGTGTCGGTTTCAACAGTAGCAGCTATCGAGTCCTGGTCAGTTCTAATCCCATTATCATTGCGAGTGGAAATTGGCCTGCGATGAATGCATGGCTAGTCACTGGCCACTCAAGCGAGACAAAGCGGACCGTCTCCCTCCGGCTGCCGACACCAGGGACTTGTCAAACTTGCACAAGCCCACTCTGGACTACCATCAATTCGATGGGAGTGACGTCACAACATCCGGGGTTTCGCGGGATCTTGGAAGTCAAATCAGTGCCACAACTTTTTTATTTTTGCATTAATGCAAACTGATCCACGTCATGATTTAAGTTTTGTTGAGTAAGACCTCTACATTTCTATGTGGTTCTTTTGTCAATTTAAACAAAAACTCTTGCCCTACACCCTAACAAAGGAAATATATCGATATCAATCACGATTTGATCAAAGCGGTCAAACCTGTGTGAATACTATTGCATGGGTACCGGTCCGCGCATTTTTCTGCGTTAGCGTCACGAACGATTGTTCTTCTGTTATTTTTTTCTAAAGATCGGTTGCGTATTATATTCAATTATGATGGTAGAGCTTGTTGCTGCAGTAAATAGTCCATAAACACACTTTATAGCAGTTACTGACAAACTGTCAGCATGATAAACACGCGGCAGTGGTAATTTCACCCGAGCCATGTTTCCCTTCGGCTAGCGTATTTTACTATCTTTCCGTGAAAAAATTGGACCCTCTGCTCTATTGTACGCAAGGACTGGTACAGTGGTAGTATATGTTATCATTCCGACCAATTTACAGCGTTAAATTTTGTTTCTTGCTTTAATAAATTGTTTGAAATAGAAGCAGTTTTGAAGGGGTTCCCGCTAAAATACTTTTGTTTCAGATAATGGGAGAGCTTGTTGTTAAAATAGACAAGGTTCTAAGCATTCTAACGATATAAACAACATGGCGCGGTGACAAAAAAAATCGAGATTGAGACGATGAAATCACCCTATTTTTGCGCAGTTTTGCAAACTTACATCATTCAAATTGTCACAAGCAACGACCCGGTCATTGATTTAAATTATCGTAGAACTTAAGGAAAATATTCATTTTAACGCCGCTCGAAATAGCCATCGGCAAGAACTGACGTTTCTCTACAATAGAATGTGCACGCTTGCATGTAAATAAACAACAGTCAAACGCAAGGAATTTGAGACGGCCGTGAATCTGTCACGTGCTTGACTGCTCATGAATAATTCATAGCAGCGACAAGCCGGCAAGTTTGACAAGTCTCACTGGACGCCTTCTGCCTGACGCGGTACACTGCAATTAGACAATCCTTAATCCTTCATTACACAGTAGCTCAATTAACAGCTTCTGAAGAGGAGTGCATTATGACCGCTCGCTTGTCTGTGTGATAAGAAACACAGTGCAGACCGCCCGGCGCTAATCATCTGGAGTCAATGTTATCTGGTTATATACACGTTCCACGCCAGTCAGCTAGGTAAAGCTACGACGTGTGTTTACTTAAAATTTAATTTGGCAATGAATTTGATTTTAAATAGAATACGGAGGACAGTCCAGTGAGACTTGAGCAAGTCTAAAATGGTCCCAGATTTGGGTGTTTTGTCTTCTTGATGGATACCATTCACAGTGATATGACTTGTACGACAATTGGCATGTGTGGTCATTTATATGCATGGATGCTCTATCACATAAGAATCCTAACCCTTAAAGCGCTGATTTAAGACTTGAGTCAACAGCTTTCCTTGGGGCACTTTGTGTGCAATGCACACAAATTGCCAAAGGAAAGCTGTTGACTAAGACTACTTTTTGCTTTCAACTAGGCTTGCTGGTATTTGAATGAAAGGTATCTTCATGAGGAATTTGAATCTTTTAACCATTATATGTTTAACAGTAATGAGAATATGACTAATTTTAATTCTGGATATTGAAGGGTAATTTTAAATCATTTGCCATATGTCCCTGTGACTCTTATATTTTATGTATTTATATAATTATCTTTTATACTTGTTATTCATACATATTTTGGGCCTCCATGTCTAAACAGAATTTTGTATTCTGACTATATGGATTGCCAAACAAAACCTTGAAACCTATAGCAGTGATTAGCACTTTAAGGGTTAACATGCTTTCCAACCAGCATGTGCCAACTGCTGCTGGTGATTGGTGGTACATGTTATGTATTTGGTTGTGCGTGGCTTTTGGAGTGTATCGGTGGATCATGCCAAGCAAGGACCAAAAGACAAAGTCATCTTGGCAGGGATTGGCAAATTTCAGTTATAATAGGTGGTTATAGCCATACCAAAGAATGCCAAATCCCACCAGAGTCTGCTGGATCATGCCCAAACCCATGGTATCCAGCCAGTCACTGCCAAAATATATTACAACCCACAGTATAAAGACACAGTGATCCTGCCAAACTCTGTATAGTGAGTGGTGTCTCGATCATTATTCAGATCACAATCTTTACATTTAACATAGTTAGTATTTAAAAAACATATTTGTCACTTGAAATTGACCTTTTTTCCAAACTTGCATTAATATAAACGTTCTGTGACTGGAACTTTAAACTCCACAGTAACAAATTTGTAACATTGCTGTTAAGAGATTTTGCTGCAGACTGTTTCATGTGAAACCTACCTGTTAAGAGATCTTAATTGCTACCATTTCATGTGTAACTTAGCAATTTGGAGATCTTGCTGCAATATTTCATGTGTAACCTAGCTGTTAAGAGATCTTGCTGCAGTATTTTATGTGTAACCTACATGTAGCTTTTAAGAGATTTTGCTGCAGTATTTCATGTGTAACAAAACTGTTTAGATCTGTTACAGTATTTCAAAGCTGTTAAGAGAATATGCTGCAGTATTTTATGTTTAAACCTAGCTGTTAAGAGATCTTGCTGCAATATTGTATGTGTAACCTAGCCGTTAAGATCTGTTGTAGTATTTCATAGCTGTTAAGAGATCTTGCTGCAGTATTTTATGTGTAACCGAACTGTAAAGATCTGTTGTAGTATATATTTTATAGCTTTTAAGATATTTTGCTGCAGTATTTTATGTGTAACCTAGCTGTTAAGAGATCTGTTGTAGTATTTCATAGCTGTTAAGAGATCTTGCTGCAGTATTTTATGTGTAACCGAACTGTTAAGATCTGTTGTACCATTTTATAGCCTTTAAGATATTTTGCTGCAGTATTTTATGTGAAACCTAGCTGTTAAGAGATCTGTTGTAGTATTTCATACCTGTTAAGAGATTTTGCTTCAGTGTTTCATGTGTACACTTAAATACCTGTACATGCATGCATATGCATACAGCGATGCCTGCTGTATGCAGCCAAAGACATGACAGGTCACCTGCTCTTTGCAGCCACATTTTTTTTGGCTACAATAATCAATCCCTTTGTTAATTCATTTACCTTAGGCAACAGTTCTCCTGCTCTATGTGGCGATTTTTGTGGCAGAAAAGGTGGTCACATACAGCAGGTACCACTGTACATGTACAATATGTATACATCTATACATATATACATACATACATACATACATGTATGTATAATACACATAAATACATATGTACATGTACATACATACATAGGTTAAAAAGTCATGTAACCCTCATTACAGCAACCAGGTAGGTCCTGTCAGCTTTCCGATGTTATTACAATTTGCCATATATTAATTGTAACGATCAATCTGTTCCATGCACAAACACAAGTAGAATCAAGTGAAAGTGAAACTAAATTGCCACATGCATTCTGTGCCTGACATTTGAGAACCACATGCACAAGTACTTACTATATCTAGCTTGTCATATTTTGCTGCCCACTGCCTGGCCTGGTCTGCTGGTGGGAGCTGGTATAAACCCATTTTACCTTCTGTAAAATGTCACTTTTCACTCACTGATAAAATGTCACTTTTGGCAGATCTTTCCAGCACTTTTCCCCAAGGTTGCAATGAGCGTCTAAATATAATCCTGCTTTACCTTTGGGTGACCAACTTATTAGCTGATAATCCCCCCCCCCCCCCGAGATCTATGTGTATGTAAATGTTGCCAGAGGTGGGCAGTTCAAAGGGATTACACACATATATACAGGTGTATGTGAGGATGGGATGATTTGCTGCTTAATGCATGATAAGCCCATGTCACCCCAGCTATATGTCATTGTGAAGAATACTAATTATAAGTACAAAGAAAACGCCCTATTATACCAAAGAATTTATTATCTGAGCCAGAACCTTCATACCATTCTTTTATATATTGAACATATAGCACCATGCATGTACATTTTGTCCATGTATTTTTTCATGGGCACTTGGAATATTCTGTTTTACAGAAAGTTGCATCGTGCCAAAAAGGTCAGATTGTATATCAGGCTGGTTCCAGTTAATTACCAGATAATGGTGACCTTTAGGTATCTGCACAAGATAATGGCGACATTTACAAGTCTGCACACCAGTTAACATTACACCATGAAATTGTCTTCAGTTGGGCCAATGGTGTATATTTCACTTGAGGTCATATGGCCCATATGCATTCCAACAGCTGCCTTGTTACAGTACCTGGACAGCTTCACTTCATTTGAGAAGCATAGGTCCCCTCATTCATAGGGCAACTAGATATAATAGTGATGCTTAATGCACCACTGAGGGGACCATGCACCCTATATAAACATGGGGCAGTTCAGGGCAGCAACTTTTGCTGCATGCTAGAAGTTATGCTGACACCAAATTCACTGATGTGGTTCTGTGACCTTGGGAATTGTGTCAAGGTCACCCATCTTCAAACTTGACCTAACACTGACAAGGTGTAATATAAAAACCTTAACTAAAAAACTTCTAAATTTATCATGCGGACACCAAATTAACTAATGTGGCTATGTGACCTTGGATTTGTGCCAAAGTCACCCATCATTGACTTGACCTTAAAACTTTTACAGGGGACAATAACCCTGTGCAATATGAAAGCCCCTAGCTCAAAAACTCAAGTTAGCATGCGGACACAAACACAGCTCCCCTCATTTACATGGCAAAAATGTCACACCTGGACAGCTTCACTTTCATATAAGGTGAAACACAGCTCCCCTCACCTGCATGTATATAACAAGATGTCACACCTGGGCGGCTACACCTCCATATAAGGAGAGGCACTGTTCCCCTAATTTACATGTATGTTAGCTATATGCAGTGCTTGGGTAACTCCAAAGTGACCAGCTCTATTGATATTTTTATATGGGATATTTTGACTCCACTGATCTTGATTGGGGCTGCTATTTGGTGGTGTTTTGTTTGTTTACTGTGTAATTTGCTGCAGTCTGTAAAAGATCTTGGACATCGGTTTTTGTATTAGAAGGTAACTAATAGAAAATACTGTAACAACTTGAGATGTCTATTATACACTAGTTTGTGCTCATATAAAAGCACATCTTTACATCAATTTGAATCAGCAACTCTCTCATCTAGTATATGTAAGCCCAGCAAAGATATAGCAGAATTTTAGTGCTCAGTAGGGAATGATCAGCCAAATTTTAAGTTGTCATCCCTCCATATTCTCTGTTTATTATGTACATGTATGCATATTACAAGTCCTACTCTACTATACTATTAAGGTCAGTGATCACAGGCAAATCACAAAGTAGCTATGCCATTCCCTGCCTACTTCCATGGAAAGCATGTTTTACAGAGGGTTATTTTAACTGTGACACAGTAAATATAACTACGCTGCCATGCTGAAGTCAAGGTCATGGCATTAGATAACATGACAAATGACCTTGACCTTGACCTGATGAAGGCCACAGCAAGCAACAGAAGTCTGATGGCAAGATTACTCATGAAACCAACAAAAAGTGGTGCAAATTCACACAAAGCATTACAATGTGTTACCTACAACAATACAAAGGGGCTTCTTCAGTAATGCAATGAGATCTTTTCACCAAGATTACAAGATCTCCTCTCATTCTGACATCCCCAGTTCATCTATTTTCTTATTTAACCCTTTTCCATTAACTGTCAAAATTGACTGAATGCAGAATGTGGTCTGATTCTGCATGCCTGCTTCAACTAGAAGCAAGTTTTTCATGCCAAAAAACATAATGCATCCCCCAATTAGGCACCTCTCCCTAGAGGCCACGCCTGTAAGAGGGCCACCATTCTTTTGCAAAAGGTTTGACCTTGACTTTTGACCTCAAAGTCACCTCTTATCAAATTTAAGGGACGTCTTACCTGGGTATATAATGGCCAAGTTTGATGCATTTCAATCATACCCATTTGGAAATGTGGCAGGGAAACCACTTTGTTTTGCAAGGCATTGTGACCTTGACCTATGACCCGAAGGTCATTCACAAACACATGAAGAAAAATCCTGAAATCTATGGAGTATTTGTACTAAAAGTTTCAAGTGAATCTAGATAATGGTTTGAAGAAGTCCAAATGTGAACTACCATCGCAGACCCCATTGCCTTGCATGGTAATCAACAGGAATGCAAAAATTGCCCCATTAAACAATTATAAATTATTAATTAAAAATAAAAAAAATCCAAAAACTACTGGAGCACAACCATTTGTACAGAGTGGGTAGATACCAACCCAATGTACATCTCCACCACGTTTGAAGTGAATTTAGCCAATTGTTTTGGAGTAGTTGAAAAATGTAAATTAGCATATTGCAATCCCCATTGACTTACACAGTAATCAACAAAAACGTGTGCAGTTTGACTTTTCAAGGTCACTCAGGTTTTAAATAAACCCAACGAATAGACAACCCATAGGTACTTTCCTATTAATGTTTAATAGTAACCTTCGGCCTACAATGCACCATTAAGAAGGTATATACAAAATATGTGAAAATTGCTGAGTCAGCAGAAAAATGCAACCAGTATTTGACCATGACTTTGACCTCAAGGCTGCAGATAATCATATTGGAAAACTTTCCCAGAACCATAGATTATCTGCACCATATTGGGAGGCAATAGGTGGAGAAGGGACAAAAATATAAGGAAAATAAGATATGTGTTGGCGGCGGCCCCCAGGAGGGGACTAAACACTATATGCATCCCCGGGGGGGGGGGGGGGGGGGGGGGGGGGAGAATGCATAATTATGTATGAGAAGGGTACAGTTAGCTGATCAGTCAGGACAACATTCCCTGGATCAACAGTTACAATGTATACATTTTTCCCTGGGTCAACAGTTTTAATATATATATATATCTTTCCCTGGCATGGAATGGGCACCAACACCCATCCAATTTCAAGGCGATCTATTAGTTTGGAAACATACATATTAAAAAAAAAAAAGCATGAATTAATCCAGTTGTCTACATTGTCTGTGACCAGATAAACAATCTGGCCTGTGATTATAGACAACAGTCAAGATGATCAACAGATCTCCAATAATTATGTACCTGTCTGATCACCTGCTGTTTACATCCAAGGCTAGGACACTCAGACTTAGTGTGTGTAACCAAAACACCATGAATCCTTTTAGCTGAGTCAACATGGAAATAATAGAATCAACCATACTGATACCAGTCTGTAACATGATTATGATGAGAATGAAAGCAAAATTTCAGTGCTGTGATTTTACAAGCAGAATCACTAAGCCTTGATTGCTACACTAACACTCCATACAGCAACATCAGCTATCAAACACATTCAATCCTCAACTGCTCCTTTATGGGGTTTTTTGACCATGAACAACAAGTAAAAGCCATTTGTACCAGACATACATGTAAAATCCACTTTGGAAACATTCAGAACCTGTGCTTGATTGACAACTGACAGGAAGCAGCCATTAGTAACCTGAAAAACACAATGCTTTACATAAGGTTACTATCTGTGACCATAGTGGACACAATAATAATGCAGCAGATTTTTAAGTTTTTTTTTTTTTAAAGGGTAACAGCAACATTTTGGGGTCTAAACTGAATGCATACATTATAATATACGTCTATAAAGTGTAATCTCCCTATTAAGACCACCAAAGGATTGCAAAAATGTGGTCTTAATAGGGGAGTGGTTTTAATTGGGATATAATTTAATTAAAGATAAATAAAAACAGGTCTCTAAATTGGTTTCAATATACAGAAATGGTCTCTTCATGGAGGTAGTCTTAATTGGAGATTCTGTTGTATTTGGGGTTTTCTTTATAGCTTTCCAAGAATAGAAAAAGTTTGGATGTTCATTTTTCCATGAATGCTGCATTGCTTGTGTGTGCACGTGCAATCACAGCAACTTTCCCGCACAGTACATATAGTTAACAGAGCCAGGACTAGTTTGCCTTGAACTGATAGGCCTAACATCTGGGCTCTACTAATGTCCTCCCCCAACCCCCGCTGCAGCACGTGCAAATTATCCGCATTGGCTGGTCTCTCTAACACTT
The DNA here is from genome assembly GCA_964020975.1 of Hermodice carunculata. NCBI lineage: Eukaryota > Metazoa > Annelida > Polychaeta > Eunicida > Amphinomidae > Hermodice > Hermodice carunculata. The sequence continues at coordinate 30,205,145 of OZ026625.1, read as the reverse complement.
ACTTGGAGGTGATCTGACGCTGATAAAGCTATAGTTATGTCCCCACCCACATGTTTCGAAAGTTTCAATCTTGCCTGACATCACAGCATTTGGATCTCCCAAGTTTTGTGGGCTACACCGAAACTCCACATCAGTATCAGAGGACCCGAAAGAACACAGGCCCTATCATCTGACGGACTGTACAAGTCAAAAATGATTATCCTTGCAGTCTATAACCTGGCTTTGTTGTCGAAAGGTGCAAAAAAGGTCGAATATAAACTGAGTCCAACTTTCAAATACACATATATAAAGATTATTTTTGTCAGTCAATGTGCCAAATGTACTATGTCTATACAGTGAAGCCCACATAGTAAAGTACGGGGTTCCATTGATGTACATGTATTTATTTCTCAAAGAATCGGCCTCAAGGTACCCAAAATAGGATGATGATGATCATTCTATTCTTTGAGCCTTATGCCTGTTTGCTGCCACCATCAAACCACTGATGCATCCACTGAACAACTTAAATACAGATGTACCTGTCAACAAACTGCCGTTTTGGCTTTCATCACAACAGATTCTTCCTGACGGACCTCAATTCTTGGGAGACAATGTTCCTGGGAGAAGACCCTTGACAATTGACAGCATGTTGTACACAGAGCACAAAACATGATAACCTCATTACGGACATCTTTGTGTTGCTACTCTCTGCTGTCCCTTCAGGGCTCGCCATTTGTTCCCGTCCCTGTGTGCTTTGTATATACTGGAAAAAGGACAGGGTCACAGTTGAAGCAGAAAAAGTAATTCTTGATGGAATAAAACGTGACAGGCTTCCTGCACTGGACTCCTACGCCGCTATGTCCTCATTGACAAGTTTGCCTCTGTTATTGACATAGGCTGATACATTGAATTGTACAATGGAAAAGCCCACCTTCTCTGCCCACCCCTAAAGCTTCAGCTCCCAACTGCAAGATCTCGCGGTGTATATATCCTACGATATTGATGAATACTGAGACATCCATAATCAGGGTTTCCGCCAGAGGGTAAAAAGGGTAAAATAGCATACCCTAAAAATCTCAAGGGTACTTTTGCTTACCCTAAGATTTTAGGAGAAAAGAACAATTTTAGCATATATTACCCAGAAATACCCCATAAAGGCTTCATTATTAGAATTTTTACTTGAGAATATGAAAATTTGAGTACCCTAAAATTTCACTCTGGCAGAAACCCTGATAATCAAACTTTACAAGGCAATCTGGCAAAATATATCATATGTGCTTGCATACAGAGTTTCATGACCTTGAATATACATGTAAATAATATCAAACTCCCATTCACCTGTGATGCATTAATATTTTGATTATTGTAGTTCTAACTTTTACTGCTGTGCAAATGCTGCCCTGGGGTCCACGGTAATTTGCCTCAGAATCTTTGTTTCTTATTAATTACAAAAGTTTCGAAAATCACAGATGTCAGAAGACATCTGAGGCAGAATGCCATTGGTCAATAGCTTTCTGTTTCGTTTTTAATTACCAAGCGAGTCACCTATTGGGAGAACAGTGTGAGGCGGCTACACAAAAATCACAACTTCCACCATTCATCATCAGCGTGCTGTGTCTACAAAATACAACTTATATTTTGTGTCCAAATTAGGCTTACAGCAATAAAATACTTGTTTTCAGTAGTGAATTGCCTGAAATAAACAAAGAAAAGGTTTTTCCTTCAATCTCTTAGAAGCCTTTAAGTAATGATACACACCCCTCTGTTAACCCTTTCCCCCTTGAATTAAGACTGAGTCAACACCTTTCCTTGGCATGGGTTGGACACTAAGTGCCCAACCCATGCCGAGGAAAGCTGTTGACCTGGGTCATGTTGTCTTGACAGGTCTCATCTTCAATTCTCAGTCAAATTGTTTTTCATTGCTGTTGAAATCAGTTGAAAATGCTGAAGCAGACGACATTTGACCACCAGCCAGTTTTGGCCGGTTTAATGGGGAAAGGGTTAAACAAAACATCCCTATGACCACCCATTCATGGACCACAGACATCAAGCTTGTTAAACCTGTCATGAGTTGTTTTGTTATTTGCATATTTCCTGCATTACACCACACTTTAAAAAATCTCTAACATTTCAACAAATAATAAACAGATTAGCTGAAATATTCATTCTTGGCTCTGTTTACACAGAGATTCTTCTCCCAGTCCCAGAGGCTATGAAAGTACAGTGAAACCTCATTATACGACACTCAGATATCCAACATATTCAACATAATGATACAAATTATGAAACAACCAATACTCTGGTAGCTCCATCAAGAACTGTTGCTTTTTATAAGGTCTACCAACTTACAGACACTTGTGAATTAAAAGATGCTGTCATCATTTTTTTTTTTTTTTTTTTTTTGGATAAAATCATTCCTAATTTATTTCTTCACAACATGGGCACGTATATTTCAAAATTAAGTTGGTGAATAAGCCTCAAAATGGACCTTTTATTTGTGAAAATTAAGCCTTGAGCTTTCCAGGCCTTGGCACCCTTGGACCTTCCACCCCCACTTGGACTGAGTCAATAGCTTTCCTCAGCACGCATTGGGCGCAATGCCCACCAACAAAAGATGTTGACCTGGGATATTTTCTTTGGAACTAGAGGCATGCTGGTACTGAATGAAAAGTCTTTTTACGAGGACTACAAATCTGAGATCCTCCTAATTCAGACTAGTTTGACTTTAGTAGATCAACTTTAGACACCGTTGGCACTGAAAGAGTTAAATTAGGCTCAAAAGCCACAGACAACAATGACAGGCCTAATGCACACCCATAATAAAGATCTGTCAGCCACCACATTGAAAGTTTCCAATGGCCACCAGGTATATACCCTCTAAGAATGGGGCAAAAAGGTGAGGGTATTTAAAGTTCACCAATTAACAAGGGAGGAGTAACCAGCCAAGAACAACACTTTGCAAGTACACACCAGCCATGTATTCCTAAAACAGCTTCAGCAGGCTGGCTATGCTTTCTATAAAACATGCCATGGAAAATCTTAGGGTGCGTAATGATTTTTATTAATCAATTGTTCAAGAGGACAATTAGCCACACAAATCGCTGCCAGCCAAATGATGTTCTTGGTGATAATTAACTCCCTTTGCCAGGGGGGTCCAACAGACTATTGCCCACCACGAAAGTCTGCTAATGAGGCTACAGAAGACAACAATTATATTGTACATATCTACCATGCAAGGGCTACCTGTCGCAAATGTTCCAGATGGATAGCCCCAGAAATTTCCAAGAAACAGCCTCTGTAAAGTGGCTTTGTAAAGACGGCAGACCAAGAGCTGGAAGAAAGCTGCCGGCATACCAGCAACATATGTAGTGCGGAACTTTATGGGGGGGGGGGGGGGGGGGGGTATGCCCATCATCAGAACATACCTGGATCTCTCAAAGTCAAAGCTTAATAACAGCCTTACAGAAAAGTGTCAAGTCTCATTCTAGAGAAGAAACAGTTCATACAAACAACTAAATCATCATTTAACTGGACAAAACAGCAAGATTACAGGTCAAAGGTCAGTAGTTACTCTCAACAGATACATAGGACAAAATAAAAACAAGAGACCCATGGACCCAATCGTCTGCTAAAAACCATCACCAAAAAAATCATCATGATCATTTTCTGAAATGTATTCAATCCACAAACTTGAAAAATTAATCAAGGTTAGCGATATTATGCCATATCAATCTTCCACATGACACATATTTGTGGTACATTTGGCATCATTTGCCTTATTCTTTATCAAGATAATGAATTAAAAGTCCTTTTCTTAAGTGCTCAATGACCTTAAAAATAGGTCAAGGTCATACAATCATTGGGTCATGGTGACCAATAACATAGGTCACTAAGTAGAGTTATATATACAAGGTACTCTAGTGCAATTTTGATCCAGAGGCTCAATTTTCTTTGCCATTATGCCCAAGCTACACCCTGCTATTACAAAATTACCTATTTCAATTTTACAGGCATAATGACCTCACAAAAATAGGTCAAGGTCACTGATATTATATAGCATTTTAGCACTGGACATTGTCTATTTATCCTATAAATTTGGCAAGTCTAATCCAATTACTTTTCCAGATATGGAATTTTATATCTGAAAACACATTTCAGCTCATAATTTCCATCAAATTATAGGGGGTGCCAATAGTATCATTAGCATCTTAGACTTTGACCTCCCCCACAATTCCACCAAATTTTGTGAAGATCAACCAAAAATGAAAGATGCTGGAGTGATCACAAGATTTTCACGACATTTTGACCCCTACATTGCATAATATATTGTAGGTGGTGCCAACAATATTCAAAGGGACCCAAATTTTCATACACCCTGTAAGTCCTGAAAGTTGTATTGGTCTAACTTAAACATTGTGGAGGGTATCGTGTTAATGAACAAAAGTTTTCAAACGGACAGACATGAGATGTTGCATAAGCTCTGTGACCTTACGTCAGCAGAGCTAAAAAAAAAACAAAAACAAAAACAAAAAAAAAACAACTCTGAAACGAGCATACCAAGCAGATGCACATAATATATGCACCAAAAAATCCTGGACAATATTTGAACGTTTTCCCAGGTCAAAGCTTGGTTGTCTGTCTTTCAAAGCAACTTTCTCAAAGCAAGTTAAGGAGCACCATATTTGCACGTAATAGACTCCAATGTGTCCATTTTTGCTGAAGTGTATTTGTTCAGCCCTAGGGAAAGAGGGACCAAGGCTCTCTCCTACTCGACAAAACATGCCGAGTTGAGAGAAAAATCAATTGACTACATTATGTCTGTAATTTTTCTGTCTTATGGGGCTGAAGTACATACATATAGTAACGGTAGATAACTTTCTTCTGATGACTTAAGGCCTTCTGCTTTCTTCTGCTCCTTGAAATGTTATTTGTGCCAATCCATTTGCTCAAAGTGTGAGGTCACTTTTCGAGTATTTTTGACATATATATATCGGACTTAAAAACTAGGAACACACGATTCTTATAGTGGAGAAAATCTCATGTATGCATAATTTGCCCCAAGCCTTGTCCCTCTCCACAGCAATCATGATAGCTTTTTAAAATTAACTCTTACCCAACTGTTCTCTCACCAACTCATCTTATTCCTTAGGTGTATATAATCTTTAAAGTAGTATCCAACATTGGTATCTCTGACATTCCAGTGAAGAATGTGCACCAATGCATTCAAGTTTCATTTCATTTTTTCAGCCATTAAAATTACTTTTATAGCAAGAGGACTGTGACAATCCTGTGCTCAGCTGACCCCACATGCACATACTGAAGTGGTCCTGTGAACTATGATATCAAGGTTACCTACATGTTTAAGACAATGATCGCTGTTACTAACATGTACATATCCCCATGCTGATTGCAAAAATCTACAGAAAAATTGCAGCACCACCTTTTGAACAGATTAAGGTCTAGGGGTCTCAAGAAGTGTTCCTTATATAATTTTGAAGGAATTGGCTGGGCAGTTTCCGAGAAGTTTTTTTTCAACATTTTGCCAAACAAATCAACAAAATTCATTAAAAATCCAAAATTCACAAGACAGTAAGCATTTGAACTTACCCGGTAGAGACCCACCCAAGGTACATCCCCACCATGCACGTTTCCAGTTAATCTGCTTGACTGTTTTGGAGAAGATGTCAAAAATGTGAATTTCCATTGCAATCCCCATTCACTTAGATTGTAATCAATAGGAATGCATGCATCAACCACCAGAACTGAAAAATTTGTTTAAAATGAGGCATCACAAGTATTTTCACCCGGTGAACAAATTTTTTTACCCCTGGTACAAACTACATAAATTCCACAAGTTTCATATTTGGCCAAAAAAAAGAACAAAAAAATTTATACAAAATACAAAAATCAATGGAGCATGCCTGCTTGAACAAAATTCGTTGAGACCCAGCAGAGCGATATTCACTAGGACAGCCAAAACGCTGAGAAAAGGCCATTCTCAGCACTTTTTGCCAAGAAACGCCGAGAAAATTTGTACAGAAGTCCTTTTCTCAGCATCTCTCAGCAATTTTGCTCAGACACACCACAAGAATCAAGTTTGTCTGTTTTCTCTGGGTGTTCCTCAGCATTTTTGCCAAGAAATGTCGAGGTCTGCTGAAATGCTAAGCTCCCCTCGGCATTTCTCATTTTTCTGGAAGAGAAATGCCAAGGTACCTTTCACCCTAGTCCTTACCTTGGCATTTCTCGGCAAAAATTGTCCTGAACATTTGAAAATAGGAATGTAGAAGCAGGCACGACTTACAAATGAACTTAAAATACATGTGGGCAATGCAAGTCACTACTTACACATAATAGTATATTTTAATGAAAAGGATATATTTATCATGGAATTAGCCACCTGGTGGTAGCAGCAATTCTCATTCCCTTTTTAAAACGACTCTGACAGTCAATCCTGGGAACAAAAGTGCATTTTCTTTGCATTCATCATTCTTTATACAGACAAAGCCAAAAGTGACGCATGTACCATTGGGCATCAACTGGCATAACATTGCAGTCTTCCATCATGTAAGAAAAACTGCAGCACCACCTGGTGGCCAAAATAAGAACAAGGTAACACCAAGTGACCCTATATGTAATCTAAAAGCAATTTGCCAAGTAGTTCTTGAGACGAAGAAATTTTAATTTTTTTTTAAATAAATTAAAAAATTCATAAAAAAATACAAAGAATACTGCATCAATTCATCTCCTTTAAAAACTTGGTACAGGTCCACCTGTGGAGCATCTATGTGCAAAATCCAAACATTCCATGCAGCAGTTTTTGAGAAGAAGTCAAAAAAAATGTAAAAAGTCTAATGATGGATGGACTGACAGACAGACAGACGACGGAAGCAAAGAGATTTCAATAGCTCTGCTGAATGACAAGTCAGCAAAGCTAAAAATTCACAAAAAATCCAAAAATCATTGGGGCATGATTATTTGAACGAACTTGGTAGAAACCCACCCAAGGTACAGCCCCAAGTTTGAAGTGAATCTGGCCAAAGGTTTTCGGGAAGTCAAAAATGTGAATTATGGATAGACCTATGGACAGACAGATGACGACAGACCATCCTATAAGCTCAGCAAACTGACAAGTCAGCTGAGCTAAAACAAATCCAAAAATCAATGGAGCATGATCATTTGAACAAACTTGAAAACAGTATACTACATGTAGCTATAAGGGAACTCTGGCACCAGGTTTGAAGTGAATCTGTCTGACAGTTTCAGAGAAGAGGTCGAAGTGTGAATGTATCACGGACACACACACAGACAGACTGATGATGGACCATCCTAAAAGCTTAGCTTGACTAATGTTTAATACCAGAGCTGAAAAAAACATATACATGGAGCTTAACGCAAACCCTTTTGAATGGATATTGGCATGAGTTAAGTTTCAAGGCCAATAAGGCGAGGCAAGGATAAAAGTGTCCAACTCTTGAGGTTATATCTACAAAATAAATAATCAGTGGATCAGATCCCTTGAGGTCATAACTAACAAATATATGGTTACTGGTTCAGGTCCTTTGAGGTCACAGCTGAGACATATAAAGGGTTAGTAAATCAGGTCATTTGAGGTCATAGCTCAGAAATATTTCATGACTGGATGAAGTCATAAGCTGAGAAATAAAGGGTTACTGGATCAGTTCTTCTAAGGTCATAGCTGAGGTGATAGGGGTTATTGGATCTACCCTCTTGAGGTCATAACAGAGAAATAAAGAGTTAACGTATCAGTCCTTTTGAGGTCATAATGGAGAATTAAAGAGTTAACGTATCAGTTCTTTTGAGGTCATAACGGAGAAGTAAAGAGTTAACGTATCAGTTTTTTTGAGGTCATAACAGAGAAGTAAAGAGTTAACGTATCAGTTTTTTTTGAGGGCATAACGGAGAAATAAAGAGTTAACGTATCAGTTCTTTTGAGGTCATAACGGAGAAATAAAGAGTTAACGTATCAGTCCTTTTGAGGTCATAACGGAGAAGTAAAGAGTTAACGTATCAGTTCTTTTGAGGTCATAACAGAGAAGTAAAGAGTTAACATATCAGTTTTTTTGAGGGCATAACGGAGAAATAAAGAGTTAACGTATCAGTTCTTTTGAGGTCATAACGGAGAAATAAAGAGTTAACGTATCAGTCCTTTTGAGGTCATAACGGAGAAGTAAAGAGTTAACGTATCAGTTCTTTTGAGGTCATAACAGAGAAGTAAAGAGTTAACGTATCAGTTTTTTTGAGGGCATAACTCAGAAATAGAGGGTAACTGTATCAGGTCCTTTGAGGTCAAAGCTGAGAAATAAAGGGTTACTGAATCAGGTCGTTTAAATCAAGTTTTGCTGATAAGTTCCCTTGCATTGCGCCCACATGTCCATGACTCAAAGAGCCAATCTCTATGAAATGACTTGCACATGACGAGTCCCACACTCTGATTTATACGACAATCTGACAATCTCACATACCTACACAGTAGTTATCGTGTTATGGACCAAACACACCTGATGGGACCTGTGCAATGCATCAGTCCCTGAGAACTTAATTAACATTGATGCATGGGGCCCCAGGAGGCTAAAGGTCAGTCAGCGCATTTGTCTTCAATAGAAAATTATTGTATCAAAATCCTGTGCCAAGTCTCCCACGAAAAAAAAAGAGCATGGTGATGAATACCTCTGTTATCAGGCTGCATTCTTATGGACAAATCTGTCCCAGACAGCCTGCGACGGTATCCACGATAAGACCTCGTTCCTACCCTTATGACACTCTAAATCACTGTTATATTCATTGTTTGCTGTCCAAATCTGCTTTGTGCAAAGGATTTGAATTCATATCTACAGAGCTGCATCTAATGCTTTCCTCAAGAAACCCAATATGGATTATGAAAATTTAAATTGATTTTTTGACTGGCTTGTGACAGCCAGTACGGGGACAATCTACACGTAATGGCACTCTATGGGCATGCTGCATTATTACAATGTAGATGAGGCTGCTCTGAATGCATCACGCCTAAAGTACATGCAGATGATTTCAGTATCACATATTTGGGTCAAACAGAGCATCAAAATTAAAACGTAAAAGAGTTTCATACGATACTGTGCTACATCAAAGAATTCGTTTTTCCCCATCACTGGATCATTACAACATCCAATTATGAAGACTTCTACTCTAGTGTAACCTTATCACTTAACCCTTGTTTGCTGTCAAGAGGTACCAGGTCAACAAGTTTTTTTTTTTTTTGCTCCACCTTTCTTAATGTTCATTTGGCCAAGCATTAACCCTTAGCATGCTGGGTAGTTTTGAGATCTGGCACAGCCAGCCAATGCATTGGCATAATTTTTATTTTGTTGTGCAACATGCGACATGCTGGCGTAAAAGTGCCGCTTTTGCACAACTTCTGTTCAGTATGACCTTCTCTACATTTCTATGTGGTTTCTTTGTCAATTTAAACAAAAACTGATGCCCTGCACCCAAACAAAGTGAATATATTGATCTCAAACACAAATGGATCAAAACGGTCAAGCCTGTGTGAATACAATTGCATGCATGGGTACCGGTCCGCGCGTTTTCCTTGGTCAGCATCATGAACGATGGTTCTATAATTTTGTAAGATCGGTTGTGTGTCACAATTGTCATTAAATTGTCGATAAACACATTTTATCGCAGTCACTGATAAACAGTCAACAAGATTAACACAAGCGGCAGCGGTATTTTCACCTGAGCCATGTTTACCTATGGGTGGCGTATTTTACTCTCTTTCCATGAAAAAATTGGACCCTCTGCTCTACTGTACACAAAGACTGACAGCATGTTATCATTCTGACCAATTTACATTGTTAAATTTTGTTTCCTGCTTTAATAAATTGTCCGTAATCATCACTTGTGTTCTTACAAATGTCACCCATCTTTCAAGACAGACTTCACAACATGAGGTAGCGAGAACTCCTATTAAAATGAAATATAGATAGAAAAACGTCGCATTTGATTGGATGGCAAACACCATGTGATCAATTCCAGCCCCCTGACTGACCTAGAATATTCTGGAGAATTGTCTTTGGTAGTTTCCAAACAAAATAATGAAGTATTTGTTTGAAATAGAAGCAGTTTTGGAGGGGTTTCCCCTAAAATACTTGTGTTACAGCCAATGGTAGAGCTTGTTCTTAAAATAGACAAGATTCTAAACATTCTAACCATGTAAACAGCATGGCGGCTAGACGAAAAAAGAGAGAGACCTTGACAATGAAATCATCCTATTTTTGCACAGTTTTGCAAAGTTACATATCATTCAAATTGTCACAAACAATAGCCCAATCATTGATTTAAATCATCGTAGAAGGAAAATATTAATCTTTAACACAAAATTGAAATAGCCATTGGGAAGAACTGACGTTTCTTTACAATAAAATGTGCGTGCCAGGTGCATGTAAATACACAACACTGGGAATTTGAGCCGGCCTTGAATCAGCCACTTCAAAAGTTCGAGTTTACTCGATACTGGTGGCAAAACGCAATGGCACGCTGTGCGAGTGCACTCAAAACTGGTGTGCTGAGAGTTAAAGCGTCTCATTATACTTGTTGACATTTTTATGAGCTGGAGGAATTGATCCAAGAATATTGTATGTTGAAAAATACAATTCTTGGATCAATTCCTCAAGCTCATTAATCTGCAAGTTGTATATGGGTTCAGGTCACTGACAAGTTAAGTACATGTGTACTCACTGGCTCACGTTATATGGTACGATGTGTTCTACTTCCATTAATCCATGGTACATTATATAGTCTTGGTCCACCATAAGCTACCCACAGTCCATGATATGCTATACCTACAGTCCACGATAGGTAATACCTACAGTCCATGATATGGTTATACAGGGGTCACATTAAGCTAGCGTCCTGCGTCATAGACGCAAAAAATAAAGAAATGAGGCCTGGAAATTAATAAAACATCGTCATTTTGGGTCTCTGTGGATGCACGCACAAAAACGCGATGCATTTTTGAAAGATACAACTGCAAAAATTACCCCAAGCGGTCACGGTGTTTTGTATCGACCATTATCAATCTCAGGATTATTTATTATGCTGATGGAATCCTCTGATGTTCGTCTTTCGATGTAACAAGCTCTCTTATTTGCTAAGAAAAAATATTCGTGGGGTATCCCTCCCAAAATTTGCCAGTATGGGAATGGATGGAAGTCACTTCACCTTATTATAAATGCTGAGAGCACTTCCAGGCTCCTCATTGGGTGGATTTGATCACGTACCGCTCACTGTCCAATCAAATTCGTTGTTTCCTATGTGCTTGTCTCATGTCCACAATGTTGGGAAGGTACAAGTCGTATTACGCAAAGATTATTGGACTAAGATGTTAAATTTTCAAATCATATTTTCACCAAGAAGACTTCCATCGAAAAAATCTAGACCCAGATAAAGGCACGAGTGAAAATTCATTACGGACGGCAAGGAAAATACGCAGATTAGTCATCGCAAGGTTACACGTGGACGAAGCGAAAATTTGCATTAGCCGGCCTAACAGTGTAACACGATGTTGTTCATCACTGTCTTCGTTGGTTCACGTGGTTATTGGTGTTTTTTAAACAAAATTTGGTTGTTTTGATTTCATAAAAAAGTTTGAATGGAACAAATCTGTATGACAGAACAAGATAGGAATTAAAAAAATTTATGATCGAAGGCCGGAAAAGTGTATAGCGAAAAACCATGCCTGGGTGCATGCCCGTGACAGCTAGGCTGTGTACACTCGCTTGTGTGTTGCACGGCTTGTAGGCCTACCGTGTTGCTTGGAGAAAAAAGGGACCACAATTAAGATCAGACTCTTAACACCGCCTACGGTATAAATTTTTTCAGGTATATTGAAATAGCAAGTGCACAGAAATATAAATCATATAATTTCTGACAATTTCATCACGTGGAACCAATCACAAAAATAACAGAGGCCAGGCATGTTCAACCACGCATGCCGCTTGTTGTGCAAGCGAGTTAAAAAAACTGTCTGGTTGCACACGGTGTACAACCCCAGATACTGGCAAAGTGGCAGCGTGCTAGGGGTTAAGCCCCATTCACAACCATTTTTTGGTAGACCAGGGATGTGCTATAGACTTAGTCGTAATAGCAGGTTCCTGGGTAGATTGAATCCATCCTTGGTACCGTCAACAACTTTTAGACCCTTTTACATATTGGTAACTTTTTATTCAATCTTAAATTTTATAATAGGCCTAATGAGTTACCTACGTGAGCATACAGACCCTATGTTATGTTCGTGTCTAGGCTTAAGTTATCTGCATGTTTTATTTATTTATCATTGTGACATATGTTAATTATACCAAATAAAATCAATTAATCAAATTACATCAAATGAAGTCCAGTTTGCACAATTTCAGACTGGACGCATAGATTCAGTTCATGGACCCACTATTTTTCCTGAAAATGGAGAAAGATGGGTCCAACGGACCCATACTGAAAAATCCTTAAGCCCATGATCATGATATGTTATACAGTAGTCCCTGTCACGAGACCCCTGTCGTGAGAGACCACCCTCTCATCAGAGACCGCTTTCGGATTTCCAAGTCCTATAATTCCCATGTTAATTTACCTGTCATGAAAGACCACCTGTCTCATAAGACCACTTTTTGTTGCTGTAGGGGTGGTCTCTGATGACAGGGGCCACTGTACTTACATGTATAGTCCGCGATATGTTTTACCCTTGGACCACTATACATTACCCATAGTTCATGGTATGTTACACCTGTAGCCTATGATACATGTATGTTATTCTCTTGGTCACTACCTGTATTTTACCCACAGTCCATACAATATGTTATACCATTAGTCCATATATACCCTTCAGCCACTATGTTTCACAGTCCATGATATTTCATATGCTATATAGTCCATAATTTATACCCACAGGCCATAACTACATGTATATGTTATAGCCATAGGCCATGATTTGTTATCATGTTTTATGAATTTAAAACTGTCCTGGATTCTTTTATGTCATTGAAAGACTTCATCTTCAGATGTACAGATATGTGCAGGAAAAACATCCACCAATCAATTCCTGCCATGTACACACCCACTGTTCATCGAAGCAAGACCATGACACATGCATGTACAAATGATATTAAAACACAATCAGATATTGCTAGATCCATACCCCACCCACCCACCCCCACCGCCCCCACTTCATTGATAATCTAGTTATCACAGCTAGGTTTCTTTTGGAATAACTGTAGTCATGAACGGTAAAACAGAACAAAAGAATACTGGTGCAATGTTGTGTATTGTAACACCCTGTGACTTTGAGTAAAGAAGTCAATGTCACTGGGCTTTGAACATAACTGAGGCCTTACACTGGTGAACCTAGCCCTGATACAGAACCATAATCCTGTGCCAATATAAAAACCCTAGCTCAAAACTTTCTCAAGGTATTATATAGAAAACAAATTCTTTAATGTGGCTGTGCAACCTTGGGAATTGGGTCAAGGTCACCCATCTTTAAATATAACTTAGTCTTGGTAGAGGACACTCTGCAATATTAAAGCCCTCTGCCAAATACTCATGTGCCTCTTCCTCCTCCTATGAAGGGGAGCATAAAAATACTCCATTGTAATACAGAACCCGTGAGGGGAATTTCTGACACGCAGAAAAGCAATTGGTTATCACAACAGGTCATAAAGCGTTCGTGTCACATTATTAATTTACATACTTTGGCAACTTTGTGTGTACCTGATGATACCAGCCTCCTTTAATAATTTTCAATCAAATTTGGTCTCAGTTTACCCACGGGTTTAAACATTTTTATTCCATGAGTTACAGCTCACACTGGCAATAATTCTTTTCCACAATTGTGCAAGAGGACAATGGCCCATGTACCTATTAGAATAAGAAGTGCATTTATACATATCAATTAGATTACAGTTTATAAATACAATTAAAGCACAAAGTGCACCCACTGGACATCCAGCATTAGACATCCAATACAGGCAACTAAAGCAGGACTTTGATGAGACTACACTCTTGCAGGCCTACATGTACTGCAAAGAAGTATGTTCAGTAGCCAGTGGTCTCTGTTTGATGAGACTTAACACTCTTGCAGGCCTACAAGTACTGCAAAAAGGTATGTTCACTGGCCAGTGGTCTCTGTTTGATGAGACTTAACACTCTTGCAGGCCTACAAGTACTGCAAAAAGGTATGTTCACTGGCCAGTGGTCTCTGTTTGATGAGACTTAACACTGTTGCAGGCCTACAAGTACTGCAAAAAGGTATGTTCAGTGGCCAGTGGTCTACTGTTTGATGAGACTTTACACTCTTGCAGGCCAACAGGTACTGCAAAAAGGTATGTTCACTGGCCAAAAGTAATGGTTTATGAAGGCACAGTTTTGATACACATGGGATTCTCAGTGTATGCACAATATATATTCACCTGTTTGATGAGACTTTACATTTTTGCAGGCCTATATGTATATGCACTGTTAAAAAGTATGTTCAGTGGGCAAAAGTAATGGTTTAGTAAGCAAAGTTTTGATACACACAGGGATTCTCAGTGTGTGCATGACATATTCACCTGTTTGATGAGACTTGACATTATTGCAGGCCTACATGCACTGCTAAAAAGTATGTTCAGTGGCCAAAAGTAATGGTGAAGTAAGCACATTTTTGATATATACGCATGCGGATTCTCCATGTGTGTATAACATGCACGTACTCCCCAGTAACATTTAAATGAACATGTAAAGGCAAAAGCATGCACTATCTAAATTTGAAATCAGACCCCAAGTTCAGGCTATATACAGGATCATGAACAGTTCTCCAGTACATTGTGCATAAATTGAGCATCTCCATATGATGTACAGTTTCTAAGTAATCTGGAGATGTGGTGAAAAATGTCTTCTCACATACATACAACCCATAAAACAGCAGTGGATTTAAATCTCATCAATATTCATGAGATGCTTGAACACGAGTTAGTGAGCAAATGATTACGTGACCCGCTCGTCTGCTGTCCCTGACGGCATCAATCACGTGTGTCATTGTCGTAATCCTCCTTCCACAGGTGGCCACCATGCAGCACCTTCAGACCCCCCTCTTTTCTATACTCCAACTTAATGACCAATCGTCTGATTTATACGCTGTTCATTCAGATGTCCATCCCTGGAGAATGCATGCAATGGGATTGACTTCACTGTTACAACTAGTGTCACTGCCAGTGGGACTGTCTGGAAAACAAAGGGTGAACAACGTGGGATTACCTTAATTCTACTCAATTCATTTCTCTGTTTCGTATAACGTTTATGTGTACAGTAGACTACTGCGTTATCCAACTTGGATTACCTGTGTTGGTGAGCGAAATGCCAGCCCCTGACCCAGGAGATTTTACGTAGGCAAATATACATTATACAATTTAATTGGAACTTTGACGGGATTGTCATTGCGGGTAGTAGATCCTGAGAAGAGACAGCCTGCATGTCACATCTATACTGCACTATTTCTTATTTTGGGATGCCAGAATTAACTTGAGATGAAGAAAAAATAAAGATGACATGATGATGGATGTTGATCAGTTATATAGCAAGATGAGAGCAACCTTAGCGACATATACGCTGTAGGAAAATGTCACCGCTCGTGAAAATTTACCCAAGATGCACTTGCATGGCTTCATTGGATCAAGATTCTACATAAAAACAGATCTATGGTGATATAGCCATATTTAAAGCAGAAGTACCCTTTATAAATATACCAGGTCACGTCAGAGGTCAACTTACAGAATTTGGTGATTTTAAAAACAACATATCCGAGCCATGCAAATATTTTTGTATTAAGTAGATTAAATAATTCTCAGGGGCACACAAACATAGTCAATGTGGTGAGTGGCTTCAGAGACACATTAAGAGAAGGTCATCATGACATGTATGGTATCGTCACATGGCAGTCTGTGGCACCAGCAACACGTAACCACGATATTACTACAGCCTAAACCACTTTATGTGACAATGATAGATGTAGATAACTGTACGTACAGTCTTATTCTTGATAATACCTGGCCACTCAGAATATTTAACTGAAATAATGCAGCTCCGTTTTTGACTTGCATTAACATTTGAGCTACATAGCACTGAAATTATTATTGTTTTTGATTAATTAGCATCAATTTAGCTTTTTTTTCTGTCAGGAATGTAGAGGGGGTTTTTAAATTGGATATATATATATATATATATAAAATATGTAATTTGGACAGCAGAAAGTTTATATTGTTGACTCATTCAATATAAGACACTGACAGATTTTTTTTTTTTTTTTTTTGCCGACTGGACTTTGTTGTGTCAATTCTTCATATTAACTTCTTTCATAAAGTTTCCAATATGTGCAAACCTGGTATAAATTTATGCCACATGTGCAGAAGTAAACGATTTCATACCAAGTCCTGATCTATTCTGCCCTAAAAACATATGGAGCATGAATTGCCACAAAGTAACAAATATAATGGCAAGTAAATTCTCCAAAATTTTAGGCATGGACTAAGTTGTTCATGTATGTATGAGAGCCTAAATGGGAACATCCATAATGTATTTGTATTTTGAGGCACATAATTCTAAGTGATTTTAGGGCACAGCAGAATGTAATTTCTTAAATGTATGTAACTTCATAATTCATGTGGAAGGCTCTGGCGAAAGATTTCTTCACAAGTGGTGCCATCTGGTGGTTTTGGAATGCTTGGCCTTTCTTCTTGGCCAAACATGAATCTTCAGTGAGTGCTGCCATCTAGTGGCTGTGCCTCCTCTAGGCTTACCTTATTGTAGAGAACATCATCTCGGTTTTAGCCTCAAATGGACCTTAATTGAGTCAATATATGCATGCCCACAGTTCATGACTTTGTTGATGCACACCTAAGAGGGAAACAGAGATTGCCATGTGGGATAAGATAACAAAAACGCATTTCTTGTAAGACAACAATCTTCCATAACCATGCAGACAGCCATCAATATACAGGTGACTCTGCCTGCAAGTCATTTTACTTGCAATTCCCATGTGTGAGTTACCATCCTTCACAGATGGAGGTTAGAAATGGCAACTGTCTCATGGCAGATGTCAAAGGTCAAGGCAGTAGGCCATATCTGGCAAGATGTGTCCATGGTAAAGTGCTGTACATTGTAAAAAGCACTTCAAATAGGTCACTAGGATGGCCACCTTCAAGATTCTGACAAAAGGAGTCCTTTCAAAAGTTCTTATCAAGCCAAGGCAACTGAATAGGTTCTGCTATCTTAAAATAATCAGAAAACAAACTTTCTCAGTTCAGCAGGAATCGTTTCATATAAGAGTCAAGGGGGCAGGTGGTACCGGGTCTAGTTCATGGATTCATTACTCCTTTTAAATTTGCCATGAAAGAATGGTACAAAAAGGCTGCTGCAAGACTGCATGTATACTAGTGACCCTTTCCCCTGTAAACCAGCCAAAAACTAGCTGGTGGTTAAATTTTCTCTGCTTCAGTGTTTTCAACTGATTTCAACAGTACATGTACGATGAAAAACAATTTGACTGAAAATTGTAGATGAGACCTATCAAGATCACATGGCCCAAGTCAACAGCTTTCTTTGGCATGGGTTGGGCAATAGTGCCCAACCCATATCAAAAAAAGCTGTGGAGTCGGTCTTAATTCAAGCGGGTAAGGCTTAAATGGACACAAAATGTTTATAATTTATGCATGGTTATAAGCAGTAAGGTCAAGGTCAAGGTTTCATTTTGGTTATGTGACCAAGAAGTGCTCAATAAAGCCAGTTTTCCCACCTGGGTTGCAGAAAATGCAGCCTCAATCAGTTATTCCTACATTTCTATCCCTAAGTATATCTAAACATGCTCTAGCTGCATGATACCACAATTGTATACCAGGCCTGCAATAATCACAAAGAGTGCTTTACAATTTTTCAAATCTGCTATTGCAGCAATCACTGTTTCAGTACAGTGGCATTTGATCATGCATAATGTCAAACAATACACATTTTGAAAAAGCTACAAATCTTTATCCATACGGCTGCATCAAACTGGAGGGTTTTTCTTGAACACCAGAAAGAGTGTCTTACAACCAAAATGTAAAACTGCAAGCCCCGTCCACCATTTTCTTGCAAATTATCAATCAGAGTAAAGGGCATGATGGGCATTTTTGGCAAACCGTAAAACTACGTACAATGTTGATCAACATTCCAAGGGAAATTTCTATGATGGCATACATTAATTAGTGAAAAATTAATGAGGACAGGAGGTCACTTTTCAAAGTTGTCTCATGCACTAATGCATTATGGCCAAAACAGTCTCTTTACTTAATTGTTGATTTAAAGCCACCACTTTCCAGGATACTGATGTATATATGACTGAACGCAGTACACAAAAGTGATGCTGTCCACCTAAAAGGTCACATTCTTCCAGAAAAAGATAATGATATATGTACATACATGATTAAAATTGCAAAAGTGTACTTTGCAAATGGTATTAAACATTGCTGGGTTAATGCTGCTACTGGAGACAAGGTTTAGATGAATCCCAGCATGTGTCAGTAAAGTCTGGCTGGCATATGCTGGAACACACTGCCGACAGTCCACACTGCATCAAAATATTTACATGCTCAAGTCTAACAGTGGCTGCTCAAGCCATACCACAGCCTGATGGTGCATGGCTGCTCAAGTACACTGGCCTGCTGGTGTCTGCTCAAGCAAACGCCAGCCTGATGGTGGTTGCTCAAGCCATTCCACAGCCTCATGGTGGCTGCTCAAGCCAAACCACAGCCTGATGGTGGCTGCTCAAGCCATACCACAGCCTGATGGTGGCTGCTCAAGCCATTCCACAGCCTGATGGTGGTTGCTCAAGCCATTCCACAGCCTGACGGTGGCTGCTCAAGCCATACCACAGCCTGATGGTGGCTGCTCAAGCCATACTGGCCTGCTGGTGGCCTGATTGTGGCTGCTCAAGCCATACCACAGCCTGACAGTGGCTGCCCAAGCACACTTACCCAGTGGGGTCTACTCCAGCCAATGCCATGCCAGCTTGGTGGTGGCTTCTCAAGCCATACTGGCCAGGCATTGGCTGCTCAAGCCATCACCGGCTGGTGGTGGATGCTGACAGGCCATACTGACCTGACAGTGGATGCACCATGACACTGCTGGACTGTACTTTTTGTTGCTCCATGTGGAAACAATACAGACATAATTTCTGCAATGCCTAATTGGTACTTATTTTAGCAGGTGACACCTGGAGTATATGTGCCCTGATGTTAGCTGGATGACTGTTAGTTGGTATACATGTACAGGTAATGTGTAAAACCCTCCTCTTGGTTATATCCATCAATTCTCAATTGTACAGCTGCTCAGCAAATTACTTTACGCAATATTTTCATTAGATAATTAATTGGAATGTGTTCATAGTTTTAACTATGTAGACAAAAAAACATACTGCTTGGTATCTGTAGCATCTGTTAGCAGAATTGTGTCTGCTGAACCACTTAGCAGTATTGTGTAACCATATGCTGAACCACTTAGCAGTATTGTATCCCCATATGCTATACCACTTGTCTATATTGAGGAAAGACTTAATTTTAAAAAAGCAGTACTTGTCTATAAGTCACTGAATGGCATGCTACCTGAATACATGGAAAATATATTTAAGTTTGTGTCCAAAGTACATAGTGAAAACTAGAACAGACTGATTTTCCAACAGAAAATCAAGTGTCTCCCGGTGGAACACTTACGTCTCTGAATAAGCTGCAGGTGATAACAAATTACAAATGACCAAGTTTGCTTGAAAATTACAATCCTATTTTAGCTCTCACCTAGATACATTACTCTAGCAATTTTCATCAAGTTCTTCAAGACTTATTGCATAGAAACCAATTTCACACAAATGACCCTGTGACCTTGAAAATTAGGTCAAGGTCATCCAAATACAATCCCAACCTTGGTCTTACCTTGACACATAATCCTACCAAGTTTCATCAAATCCCATCCTGTTCATGACTTATCGAATGGAAACCAATTTCACATAAGTAACCCTGTGACCTTGAGAATTCGCTCAAGGTCATCCAAATACAATCCCAACCTTGGTCTCACCTTGACACATAATCCTACCAAGTTTCATCAAATTCCATCCTGTTCATGACTTATCGAATGGAAACCAATTTCACATAAGTGACCCTGTGACCTTGAGAATTCGCTCAAGGTCATCCAAATACAATCCCAACCTAGATCTTGCCTAGATACATAATCCTACCAAATTTCATCACATTCCATCAAGTTCTTCATGACTTATCGAACGGAAACCAATTTCACATAAGTGACCCTGTGACCTTAAAAATTAGGTCAAGGTCACCCAAATACAATCTCGACCTAGGTCTTGTCTAGATACATAATCCTACCAAGTTTCATCAAATTTTGTCATGTCCTTCAAGACTTATTGCACGGAAACCAAGTGCTGAAGAACCTGAACAACAACAACAACAACAACAAGCGGAAAAAACGGGCACTAAAACAATATGTCCCCCGGCTTCCACCGGGAGACATAATTTGAGATCTTTATTTGGTGAAACCAAAGTCTAAATATATAAAACAACTGCTGAGTTACTCAGGGTCCATTATCCGGAACAATTTTTTAGGTTTATCAATGAATATACAGGAGTGCATGGTTATAACTTCCAAATGTCTTGAAATCATATTTTGGCTGACTACCCATAGCAGGTCAAAGTTGCTGGTTATACATCAGTAGCAAAGTTAAAATAAGTGTATATCTACAGACTTGCTTAAGCTTGTGCAACCTTTCCGAGGTTGAATACTGACTTGAGTATTGTTTCCCCTTACCCAAACATTGATAAAAAAAAAGTTTTGCTCGATATAGTGTTGCAGACCAAGTGCTCCAACAGAATTGGTAAAAGACGGTGTGGGCCAGGATACATAGCTATGTTTTTTTTTTCTTTTAGCTATGTTGCCTCACTTGTGTCTGTCAGGCTTAAATTGGTACCAGTCTGGCTGGTGCAGTTGTGGTACCTAATGGCTGGTGACTCTGACAGTCTGGCTAGTAATATTATGGTACATGTACCTTGGCTAGTGACTGACAGTCTGGCTAGTAATATTATGGTACCTTGGCTGGTGACTGACAGCCTGGCTGGTTATGTTATTCTCAGGCAGTATAAGCTGATCACACGTCTCACTTAAGCATCCTGATTTGTTTTTATGTCTCTATATAATGACATTTTGATTTCCAGACACCACACTTTTTATCTCAATATACCAGAAGTGTTGCACATCAAATCCTATGTAATTGTTCTTATTTCAACAATTACCAGGGGGTAAACAAAGTATTATTAGTATACACAATTCCTTTTCTATTCATGTTTAACATGTACAGTAACCATGGTCCTATGGTCCACCATTGCTGAGATATAAGCCAATACATTAAATTTTCTGCTATCCATAGTAACAAAAAGATACTGTGTACATGTGTTCTTTCTGATAATTCTGAATTTTGAAAATCCACTTAAAATCAGGAATGCCAGCAGCACCATGTAGTGGTAGAACGTAGTGAAGATTGAGTCAAGGTACATTCCCACGGAGTCTGAAGAGAGTAAAACAGGCAATTTCGGAGAAGAAACAAAAATTAGTGAAAACATACAAAAAGTCCATCAAAATTAAGTATTTGCTGCTGTATTCTTTGTTAATTATTTTGTGTCCCTGATGGTCTTGTCTACTTGTCCATGAAACTTTTAATGACTCTTAGAATGTTGGCATCCCTGAATGTCGGTAAAAAATGTCTTTGGGCAGCCAAATGTGTTTCCATGCAATTTCAAAGCAATTGGCCAAGCAATTGTAGAGAACAAGCAATATTAAAAATTTCAAATTTTTTTTTGTAAAAATCATGACCATTTGTGAAAAACTCAGTAGAGACACACCTTTGGTGCTACCCCACCAAGTTTGAAGTGTATCGGAAAAACAGTTTTGAAGCAAAGTCAAAAATACGAATTACTGTGACTTCAGTCCACATGGCTATACACGGTAAAAGTAATCAGCATGAGTGGGTATATTAAGAATATATACCTGAATTGCAAAAATTTGTCAAAAAATCTGGGGTAACCAGTATCACCACCCTGTGAACAAGTTTGTTGTGCTCTTCTAAAAAGTGTACTTCTACAAAGTCTCAGTATATTCTGACTTTTGGAGAAAAAGCTCAAAATAGCAAAAGACATAAAATGTTCAAAAACTTTTTTTTTGTTCTTGTTTTCAAAATGCAGTGTCACCTGTTGAACAATAACAGAGATCTTTAGAAATGCCCCTACACAATTTCAAAGCAATTGGTCAAGTAGTTTTGGGGACGACTTTTTAAGATTTTGCCAAAAATGAAAAAAGATAAACCAAAAAAAAAAAAAAACAAGGAAAAAAACCCAGATCTGCTAAACAAAATAAAACACAAAGTTGACCTCAAATTTGAAGCTAAGAATTTAAACATGCACTACATCTGCTGACTTAAAACAATTTTAGAATTCCAACTTCTACAGAAACCCCAAAACTATACAGTGGTACCTGCTCGAAAGACCACCTCTCATAAGAGATCACATTAGTTTTTAAGACCACCCATACCAGACACTAGACACTTGTTTCTTTATTAATCTACTCGCAATTAAAGACCACCTGCAATATGTGACCACTTTCGTCTAGCATTAGGGGCGGTCGCATATAGCAGGTACCACTGTTAGCAGCAGAATACTGGAGGCTGAGATCCACAGGCTTAAAATCAGCATACATGTGTCGTGAAAGTGTTACAACCTATCTGGCAGAATCTGTGCCATGGACATATGATACTGTCACCTGGCACGCCATTATGGCTTTGTAGCCCAGTCAGTATCTATCTAAGCCATCTCCTGGGAGACAATGATGGATATCACCCCGCTGGCCTACTCCTTCTAGCAGCAGCTAATTTCAGGCTTCATTGGGCCCTGTGCAATAGACTATTGAGTCCTGTTACATCATTTGTTTGGAAACACCACGGTGGCATCAGGGCCCATATGTTGCAAAGACAACAGCCAATGAGGGTTGATCTGGCGGAATGGACTTTGGCCAGCAGGACAAATGAAGTTGTGATACATTGTGTAAATGAGTCACGAGCCACGCGTAGATGAGCATTAGATTGGTACTAAGTTCATCAGTGTAAACCCATCGATACAACAGCATCAGCAGACCTGACATAAGGAGGCAATTTGGCGGCTTAAGAGACACGCTCAACCTGCAGCAGATCCGCCTGTCCCCCCATCATTGTTACTAGTAATTAAACTTGGCCAGCTCCTCATGAATACAAATTGTCGAGTCAGCACTATCAGCGTAGAGACAGGGCAAGAACTGACACCTCCAAGTTTCGCTCTATGAGCCCCGACATCAGGGCTTACCATCTGAAGCAATAAGCGACACTCATCTTGACAATGATCTAAGGCAAGTCCTGAACTTTAATCAGCACACAGGAGGAGCAGAACGGATGGCCAAATAAACATACGTTGTGGGATCGCCTTCGAGTGACTCCAAGTGCCACAGCTCATGGGCTCTGACCTGTAGCTGTCAAAAAGCAGCAACGTGGAAACACAAAAGGAAGTCATCCCACTATACATCATTCCATAGATCCCCATCACAGCACCCAAGTCTGTGTACCCGATTTCCAACAGCATGAAAACACATGCAAATGTGTCACATACATTTCACTTTCTTTTCAGACTGAAAAATTTTAATGGGGCAACTGTATCAGATGTAACAAGCATAGGATAATGATTTATATTTTTTTTCATACATTTTTTGTTTAAGCCTAAATTTTAGCCTTTCCCTGTTCATTGTCACTTTGATATGGTAACACAGTATGGTTTAAATTGAAATGTTTGAGAAAAATTATAAACTGCAACAGGATTCTGAAGCCAAATATTTTATTTAGTTGTCAAGCATTCTTGTTTGGCACACACTTTTATGGAATTGCAAAAGATTATTCTTTTTAGCATATTCTAAGACTGGTTATAGCCCAACGTACTGCCAAGATTCAGGGTCAACATATACTGAGAAGTACTTAAGCATGCTGGCAGCATTAGTGCAGCATATTACAAACATTAAGTGTCTGCATACATGCTGAAGCAATACTGTAGATCATGCATTGCTGACACAATGCTGTCCATTTACTGTTAGGGGGTAGGTCATGGATACGCATGTGGAAATACAAACACCCAACTTTTCTCAATTACATTGCTTAAAGGTACCTTGAATAACCTTAAATCTGTACATACTACATGCAAGCCTGAACTGCATGCATCAGAACAAATGTTATTATAATAATGAAGGTATAAATAAAATTCCCATTATGTCCGACACACAATGTTACCATCTCGAATGCAGGTGCACCCAAAGTTGCCAAGCATCTTCAAGTTGCAAGGAGCATGCAAGATTTATTGGCCAGGTTAACTCTGTTTGTAAGCACCTAATGAAAAATCCACACAATGCTCCCTGGAGGCCTGGGGAGCATCGATTGCCTGCAGTGCACTGTGCACGAATAAGTGAACTATGTACCACCTGGGAGTGGCATGACCAAACAGCTCGTATAGCATTTTGGTCTCGCATTCTTACGGCTCAAGTCCACTTAACTGTGGTAACCAGTTCAGTCCATCCCAAACAATTGGCCACATCAATCGTGTGCAGGGATTACAAGTGTCTCATGTGCTAATCTCCATTCTTCATCACGGCAATGACAGAGCGATTCCACATTGTTCGGAAAAAGCTTTATAGGGCATATACATCTTGGCTAAGCTGATGAGCAACTGGTCAGGTCTGTTTCAGAAAGTCTCGAAGAAAAACAAGCGCTACTGGTGCATGTAGGGCAAAACTGACCCAATATAGCATGGGATACTGTCAATGGCTTTCCCAGCAACTCGCCACCAAATCAAAGAAACAGATCTAGGTTATTGGCTCACAAGGTAATGCATGTTAAGCCTACATGTACATGTTAGCAAATCATTCTCAGCGTGTTTTTTTCTTCTTTTTCTGGAGTAGCCAAAGGGATTAAGAGACTATATTTACGTCCTTAGTAGCATCTAGGGTTGATGCATTTGTACGTTTGTTAGTACTACCATGTATCGTACAGGACATATGGTTGATGCATTTGTACATTTGTTTTAGTACTGCCATGTACCTTACAGCTGGGATATACAGTTGATGCATTTGTACATTTGTTAGTACTACAATGTACCTCACAGGATATACGGTTGATGCATTTGTACAGTAAAAAAACTCATTATAATGACACCATCTGCTCCATTAGAAATCTGTCGGATAACTGGATATGTCAGATAAATGAATCAAACAACAAAGAAAATGGACTTTTGCCATTGAAAACTTGTGTCATTATGATGAGTATGTCAGATATCTGAGTGTCTTTATAATGAGGTTTCACTGTGCATTAGTACTACAATGTACCGTACGGGATATATGGTTGATGTGTGCTGTATGCTTGTGTACGCAAGGTACATGGAAATGCATGGTTCCAAAGTAATATATCTTTGCCGTAATCCCCATATACATTTGTTAGTGCCACTTTAATTTACAGGATATATATATATATAGGTGTAATTCATGTGTTTGTATACATTTGTAAGTACTATGTACCTTACTGGATATAGGGTTGATGTGTTTGTACATGTGTTAGTATGTTACAGGCTATAACATAGATGTGTTGGTACATTTGCTTTTATGTCACAGGA
Source organism: Hermodice carunculata (assembly GCA_964020975.1). NCBI lineage: Eukaryota > Metazoa > Annelida > Polychaeta > Eunicida > Amphinomidae > Hermodice > Hermodice carunculata. Next base: position 30,179,382 of record OZ026625.1, on the reverse strand, counting down.
TAATTTAGGGTTGATGTTTCTGTACCAGTCAATGGAGGTAGGTATATGCAGGAATGCCATAATGGACACACCCCAGCTCATATCACATTTAATCCAGTGCCATTACTGTATTTGGAGTTGTCCCAGATTGTGGACCGGTCATGATGTCATCTCTACCAGCATCAAAGGAGCACTGAAAATATATTTGTTTCTGTGTGTGTGAGGTAACATCATGTTCACCCCTCCCCCTTCCTTAGTTCACAGTCTTGTTAAACAGTGCTTCAGTCCCCAGTACCAATTATTCATCACCCTTTTCATGGCCATTAACCAAGTCCCAGGTATCAATTATTTATCCCGTTCAAGGCCATTAACCAAGTCCCTGGAACCAACTATATATTCATCTTGTTCATGGCCATTAACCACACACTAGATTGAATGGCTTTGTCAACATTAAAGTCCAGGGTTTTCCCTAGGATTTTCTTAAAGAGTAGTGGGATTGCTAAAAAAAATAGCAACAATAAAAAATTAAAGCCCTACACTCCTATTAAATATATTGGGGATAATGATTTCAAAGCCCTAAATTTAGATGTAAAGCCCTAGAATTCTAGGGCTATAGGGCTTTGGGGAAAACCCTGAAGTCATACTAAAATTCTATGCTCAGAGTTTTCCACTTGTTCAGAATAAAAAAATATGGTCTCGGTGAATTTCGCGGCTACCTGTAGATTAAGCCTTGTCATCTCTGTTGCTCTCTGGGCTCTTGTGGCTGTTGACCCGCTGAGGGCCTGTGTATATGCTCCAGAATCACTCCAACACAATGTGTTCCCCATTACCTTCTGTCAGGCGGTCTGCAAACTCCTCTTGGTTGATGATGCACAAAACAGACGGCAGTTCTAAGACCAATAGTGATGCCCCAACCCCCCACCAACCACTCCCCACATGCACTCTACAAGTGAAAAAAAATGTGGATAGGAAAGTTAAATGCGCTTGAGATTCAGTAATATTATGAAAAAGAGGATGGGGATATCTTGTGGATATTATTATCTGGTCCACCATGCTGATTAACTAATGCCACAAAGTCTCAATGCCACTTTTTTTATGAACTTTCTCCTTCAACTATATTTATTGCAAGCAGTAGCTCTAACGTGATTATTCTTGCAGTCCTTTCTCATATATGCAATGTGGTTTCTTCTTTTCTGCAAATAATGACTGGATTTCAACTCAACACTTGCTGGCACACATTGCAGCTTTCTATTATGATGAACTCATTGATATATTTTTCCACATCGTCTTCTATTTGTGCGTACAAAAAAACTGCCATTATTAGGAAATTGCTTGTGCATATAAACATGTGATTTAATGAAAATATTAGGTGAACAATGTTGGTGAATTGAGGGGAAGAAAGGCTTCCTCTCACATCCCAAAAGAGTCATTCCAGTCAATCAGTGTCTCTCGCTCTCTTCTGAGCAAATTACACGCTGCCAGGCAGTTCCGCAGGCTGACGGACCTTCACGCCTCAGAGCAGCTCATTAACAAACCCCCGCTCTTCTCATTGATCAGAAATAACCAATGAAGTGGTCAATTAGTAAATTCAAACCTGTCATTTGTACATAGAAAACTAATAAATTACATTTACCATTTCATTTCCCCACTTTACAGCCTCACAATCGTAATGTCTTTGTAACTGTTAGCTGCCAAAACCCACTGCTATGCACTTCCCCGGATCGCTGCTTCAGCAAGCAATTGTAGTCAAGAAGTGGAAAGACTTCAAACAATCTTGAAATAAAACTTTCAGGAAATTTGATAGCGAGGATGAAGAAATCAGCTTTGGCTGAACGCTGTTATCTTGGGATTAATTGATGGATTGGTATATCAGCCACAGGTATAATCAGGCTCTCCATCAGGCAATCGGGGTAGCCACTACCACAGTTGTAGGCATTGATTAATGCTTCTTACTTAGCATTTAATTAAGTTTCCACTTCGGGAAAGCAGGCCACAGCGTGCAACAAATACTGACCTGTCTTTTGCCCCTTGTATGGGCCCCAGAGAATGCAATCCATTGAAACATCATGAAAACATGAAAGGAACAAGATCATGTATTCCACAGTAACACAGAGTTCCCAACCTAAAGAAAAGATAGCAAAGCTGCATGCACGGAAAGGGAAATTAAAATGCAATCAGAGATTGCTATATCCATGCCCCACTCACCTCATTTATAAGCTAGCCACTCACAAGTCTCATTTGGAATGACAGTAGTCAATAAAAATAGGCTATCCTTGTGACCCAGATACTTGGCCTAGTGACCTACTTTTGTTTCATGACATGACACACCTTTAGGTCACAATATGTGTGCGTAGAGTTTCATTAGACTAAGTTAAGTAGTAAAGAAATGATACCCGAGACACAATTTTATGAGTATGTCACTGTGACCTGGAAACTTGACCCAGTGACCTACTTTTGTTACAGGACCCACCTTAATGCCAAGATGTACTTATGTGTGAAGTTTCATTAACTTAAGTTGAAAGACAAGCAAATGACAGCCTGGACAAAAGCAGCGGATAGACATACCCAAGGATGCATAATACTTGACCTAGTAACCTATTTTTATTACATGACAAACCTTTGGGTGACGATAAGTATGTATGAAGTTACATGAAACTAACTAAATGAGTAAAGGAATTTACAGTCTGGACATGATTATACCAAGATATACAACTGTGACCCAGATATTTGACCTAGTGACCTATTTTTGGCACATGACACACCCTTATCTGCAGATGCATCTGTGTGTACAATTTTCTTGATCTGAGTTGAAGGACAAGTAAGTGAATTATAGCCTGGATGCGAAAGACTGCACTGCAGTTTCATATAAAGGCCTCACCATAACTCAGATACTAGACCTAGTGACCTACTTTGTTCCATGACAAACATTTGGGTCAAGATATGTGTGTGTATGAAGTTTCATTAAACTAATTAAATGAGTAAAGAAGTTAAGAGTCAGTACACCATTTTTCCAAAATATACCAGTGACTCAGATATTTGATCGAATGATCTAGTTTTACTTCATGACACACCTTTGGGTGAATATATATGTATGTGAAAAATTTCATGAAACTAAGTTAAAGATCAAAGGAATTATAGCCTGGGCATGATTTTACAAGGATTTGTCACTGTGACCCAGACACTTGACCTAATTTTTGGCATCACACTCTTTTGTCCAAATACACCTGTGTGCAACGTTTCATGATCATAAGTTAAAGGACAATAGAATAACAGCCCGGACATGAAGTGTTATGTAGTTTTACAGGATGTATCACTATAACTCAGATACTTGACCTAGTGACCTAATTTTGTTTTATACCAACCTTATTGGTCAAGATGTGTATGTCAATGATGTTTAATGAAACTAACTTAATGAATAAAGGAATTAGAGTCCAGACATGATTTTACAAGACTATATTGCAGATATTGGACCTAGTGACGTAATTTTACTTCATGACACACTTTCCGGTCAAGATATATGCATCTGTGAAGTTTCATGAAAATAAGTTAAAGATTGAAGGAATTATACCCAAGAATTGAATTTACAAGGCTATGTCACTGTGACCCAGATGCTTCGCCTAGTGACCTAATTTTACACATGACACATCCATGCAAGGGCGGATGTTTTTCATCATAATGCTGGGTTATCCTGACAATTACATTTATGTCCAATGGTAGTAGCAACAATGTTGGCTTTTTATCTCATATCAATTTCTTGAATAATATTTTTTTTTTTTTTTTTTTGCTATTACTAACAAAATTGTTATATGTATCCACTTACGTCAAATAAATGAAATCTGAATCTGAATCTTGTGTCCAGATACACAGGTGGGTCAAGTTTCATGATTCTAAGTCAAACGACAACACAATTACAGCCCGGACATGAAGCTTAAAGTAGTTTTACACGATTATACCACCGTGACCCAGATGCTTGACCTAGCGACCTAGTTTTGTTTTATGACACACCTTTAGGTTAATACAGCAGTCCCTCCTTTGAAAGACCACTCCTTTGGGATACCACCTCCTTTGAGAGACCACAGTTGTCAGGTCTTTCTGAAATAGTTTTCATGTTATTTATACCTCCTTTGAGGGACCACCTGCTTTATGTGAACTGCCTTTTGGGTGGTACTAGGGGCGGTCTCTCAAAGGAAGACTACTGTATGTGTGTGTGAAGTTTCATGAAACTAAGTTAAACTAGAACAGACTGATTTTCCAACAGAAAATCAAATGTCTCCCGGTGGAACACTTACGTCTGTGAATAAGCTACAGGTGATAACAAATCACAAATGACCAAGTTTGCTTGAAAATTACAATCCTATTTTAGCTCTCACCGAGATACATTACTCTAGCAATTTTCATCAAGTTCTTCAAGACTTACTGCAGAGATACCAATTTCACATAAATGACCCTGTGACCTTGAAAATTAGGTCAAGGTCACCCAAATACAATCCCAACCTTGGTCTTACCTTGATACATAATCCTACCAAGTTTCATTAAATTCCATCAAGTTCTTCATGACTTATCGAACGGAAACCAATTTCACATAAGTGACCCTGTGACCTTGAGAATTAGGCCAATGTCACCCAAATACAATCCCAACCTAGGTCTTGCCTAAATACATAATCCTACTAAGTTTCATCAAATTCCATCAAGTTCTTCAAGACTTATTGCACGGAAACCAATTTCACATAAGTGACCCTGTGACCTTAAGAATTCACTCAAGGTCATCCAAATACAATCTCAACCTAGGTCTTGCCAAGATACATAATCCTACCAAGTTTCATTAAATTCCATCAAGTTCTTCATGACTTATCGAACAGAAACCAATTTTACATCAGTGACCCTGTGACCTTGAAAATTATGTCAAGGTCACCCAAATACACACCTAACCTAGGTCTTGCCTAGATACATAATTCTACCAAGTTTCATCAAATTCCATCAAGTTCTTCATGACTTATCGAACAGAAACCAATTTTACATAAGTGACCCTGTGACCTTGAGAATTAGGCCAAGGTCACCCAAATACAATCCCAACCTAGGTCTTGCCTAAATACATAATCCTACTAAGTTTCATCAAATTCCATCAAGTTCTTCAAGACTTATTGCACGGAAACCAATTTCACATAAGTGACCCTGTGACCTTAAGAATTCACTCAAGGTCATCCAAATACAATCTCAACCTAGGTCTTGCCAAGATACATAATCCTACCAAGTTTCATTAAATTCCATCAAGTTCTTCATGACTTATCGAACAGAAACCAATTTTACATCAGTGACCCTGTGACCTTGAAAATTATGTCAAGGTCACCCAAATACAATCCTAACCTAGGTCTTGCCTAGATACATAATCCTACCAAGTTTCATCAAATTCCATTAATTTCTTCAAGACTTATCGAACGGAAACCAATTTTACATAAGTGACCCTGTGACCTTGAGAATTTGCTCAAGGTCACCCAAATACTATCCCAACCTAGGTCTTGCCTAGATACATAATCCTACCAAGTTTCATCAAATTCCATTAATTTCTTCAAGACTTATCGAACGGAAACCAATTTCACATAAGTGACCCTGTGACCTTGAGAATTCGCTCAAGGTCATCCAAATACAATTCAAACCTAGGTCTTGCCAAGATACATAATTCTACCCAGTTTCATCCAATTCCATCACGTTCTCCAAGACTTATCGCACGGAAACCAATTTCACATAAGTGACCCTGTGACCTTGAAAATTAGGTCAAGGTCACCCAAATACAATCCCAACCTAGGTCTTGCCTAGATACATAATCCTACCAAGTTTCATTAAATTCTGTCAAGTCCTTCAAGACTTATCGCACGGAAACCAAGTGTTGAAGAACCTGAACAACAACAACAAAAACAAGAAGAAGAAGAAGAAGAAGAAGAAGCGGAAGAAACGGGCACTAAAACAATATGTCCCCCGGCTTCCACCGGGAGACATAATAATAAAGGAGTTACAGCCTGGACAAGGATACCCAGATACTTGACCTAATGTCCTACTTTTGTTATATGACACACCTTTATGTCCAGATGTACCTGTGTGTAAAGTTTCATTTTACTTAGTTGAAAGACAAGCGAATTATAGTCCGGGCATGAATAGCAAATGGACGGACCTAAGCACTGACAAACAGACAGAAAAAGCAATCACATATACTATATGCCCCTCCTCTGGTAGAAGGGACACATAACAATGTAATTTGAGGTACTGAAAAGATGATAAACCAAAGTGACTGGGTCAACTGTCAAGGGCACATTGACTTAATTTTGCTATGATACCCACTTCTATCGAAATATCAACACACCAATTTTGGTATCTCCAATTATCACAGTACAGGAAATAGGGCCCATGCATGCATCTTGTATGCCAAGGTCAAACATCAGTATCACAGTGACCTAATTTTTATGCACACACCCCTTCCTATGAAGTGTTCACACACCAAAATTTGGCAACTGTAGGTGTTAAGGCATTGGCCCAGATAACCTTTGTCTGAAAGACAGACTGAAGACTGGACAGACAGGCAGACAGCTGGAAGGATGGACGGAAGGACAAGGTGTGAACCTGCATATCACCAGTGGAGGACTAATAAACTACTGATGCATGGATGGTGACTAGCTTCAAAAACACATAATAATTCCCACAGTGACAGTCAAATTGGACGATGAGGACTACGAGGTTGACGATGACGAGGAAAGCACCAGTGCACAGTGATCCAAAGGATCAATGTCCCCCACCACAATATACAGAAGAAAGCTATACAATGTATACAGCATGTCTGGATGCACAAAAATTTATATGTTCTTGGGCCCTGTGACCTTGAAAATAGGTCAAAGTCAAAAGCAATACATGGTGCACATGACCCTGGTATGATGCATCTATGGTATAAATTTCATTATTCTATCTCTAAGGGTTCTACAGATATGCTGCCAGACACACAAAAATGGGTATGTTCTTGGGCCCTGTTTTCAAGGTCAAAAACAATACACAGCGCACATGCCCGTGGTATGATGCATCTCTGGTACAAATTTCATTATTGTATCTCTTAGGGTTCCAGAGATATGCTCCCGGATCATATGGACATCTCTAATATGATATACTTGTGTAGAAATACATGACCCATATTCACAAATATCAAACACAACAACGACAGCAAAGAGATTCTAGAGTTACCAAAGCATCAACATTCAGCTTCCAATACCAATGTGAAGAAACAAATTTCACTCCTGACTTGAGACAGGCAGTCACCCATTAAAGGAAACTGGTGGTTTTAAACCGGTCCTCTCAACCTTTGAAATATTCTTTATCAAATACAGACTATAGTGTTTCCAAAATGTATAGACCCAACCACTCAAAATCCAAATTTTATCCCTTCTGCCAAAAATAAAAAGTGAATTGGTAGGCCTATCACTTTTTGGGTTCTTCTGACAAGTAATAGACGGATGGACACTGCCCCTATACCTACTTACTCTGTCCCCCTATGCAGAAGAAAGCTATACAATGTATACAGCATGTCTGGATGAACAAAAATTTATATGTTCTTGGGCCCTGTGACCTTGAAAATAGGTCAAAGTCAAAAGCAATACATGGTTCACATGATCTTGGTATGATATATTGCATCTCTGGTATAAATGTCATTATTCTATCTCTTTGGGTTCTAGATATATGCTCATGGACGGACGGAAGGACCCGGCCCCGAAGTGCCTACTAACTCGCCCCCCCCCCCATGCAGAAGAAAGCTATACAATGTATACAGCATGTCTGGATGCACAAAATTTGTATGTTCTTGGGACCTGTGAACTTAAAAATAGGTCAAAGTCAAAAGCAATATATGGTGCACATGACCTTGGTATGATGCATCTATGGTATAAATTTCATTATTCTATCTCTAAGGGTTCTAGAGATATGCTGCCAGACACATGAAAATGGATATGTTCTTGGGCCCTGTTTTCAAGGTCAAAACAATACACAGCGCACATGTCCGTGGTATGATGCATCTCTGGTATAAAGATCATTATTCTATCTCTAAGGGTTATAGAGATATGCTTCCGGACGGACATCTCCTTTGAAACTTAAAAGCTTCATACACTATTCCACCATACCGACACAGGTATAAATAATATATATCAATAAAATTTTTAGCACCATAAAGTGGACTAGAGGTGTTATGAGCTAAAGTGTACTAAGGTATTAGCTGGAAGCCACCTGTTCCACTATGCTGGGTGATGGTTGAAATGACAGAAATCCTGCAAAAAGTGAGTATGATCATGATTTTCCGACTAAAGACAGACTAAAGAAAATACTCTAGGTGGGTTAAGTACACTTTACCCCGGGTACTTTCCCCCTTACCACTCTAAACCCTTTGAGGACTACACTTTGTCATTTCAAGCTCCATCCTGACATTGTTTGACTAATGTTCTTGAGTTCGTGTTGTATTTTTTAGGTATTTGGTCATATCTCTGGAAACATTTCAACAGTTTTGTGCAGTTGTTGTTTTTTATAACCTTTGCCTTGTAGTTTTTGGAACAAGGTTCTGACTCTACTGACAAAATCGCTAAAAAGTGTGGTGTTTCTAGCAGTACGTATCACTAATGTCCGATACAAACTCCATATGCTTGTTTCTCTGGAATGTTTCCTGTCAGATCAGGGTTGGAGATAATATCAAATTTGAACTGGTCTCTCTTGTCAAATATTTTTGTTACATTGTTTATTTCTATATCCAGATCAAGGACAGTATCACTTTCGTTTTCCAGATTTAATTTTAGTTCTTTGGGATATACATATTTTCAATTCCCCTTTATTTCATCTCCATTGTTTAAAGCACACAGGTCATCTATAAATCTTCTTGTGTGAGAATATGATCTTGCAGCTGTTAAGTTTGTCTTTGCCAATTTCTCCATCCCGTTTGATTCATTAATGCAAATAAAGGTTGGCAAAAGTAGCTTTTGTATCACTTTCATTTTCCAGATTTAATATTAGTTCTTTGGGATATATTTTCAATTTCCCTTTATTTCATCTCCATTGTTTAAAGCACACAGGTCATCTATAAATCTTCTTGTGTGAGAATATGATCTTCTTGCAGCTGTATGGTTTGTCTTTGCCAATTCCTCCATCCATTTTGATTCATAATAATGCAAATAAAGGTTGGCAATATATGGGGCTGGATCTGTTCCCATTGGTATGCCTACTATTTGTTAATAGACTCGGACGGACGGAAGGACAGAAACAGCCCCCTATTCTATGTCCCCCTATGCCACCTTCAGTGGTGGGGGACAATAACATAACTTTTATTAGCCGTTATGATTGGAGAAACATACATGAGATATCCATAGCTACATTGAAATATTTGTTTTACGTTGAAATAATGATAGATACAAAAAACTTTAAAAGGAACACACTGGATGAAGCATATACATCATTGCCTGAGTAAGTTATTGAAGTATGACACAGCAAAATCAGTAAAAAAAAATGAAAAATAAAATTTCTTAAGGATCCAAATCATCAACCCACAAAGTAATTAATGTATAATATATATATACACACACACATGTATGTGGCATTTATGAGGCTTTTTTTTTAGTTTTGTACATGATGACCTAGCACTGTTAGCAACTGTTCATGTGATGAGTTCACACTACCAGCAGGATTGTTTCAGCAGTTGTTTGGCTTACAATGTTGAAGCAATATTGAATGAAACCTATAGCTAGTTCAGCATAGCGTCCAGCAAAAAGTGTAACCAGTTTTGTTGCCTGAGTGTAAAAATATTGAATCGATCCTGTGCACCAAAAAAAAAAAAAAAAAATCACAATAAATAGCATGTATGAGATGGGAATTGCATAACCCCCTCTCATCCAGCTGCCTTCTACAAGGTTTTGGTCTACTGTTCCAGAAATATAGGGGTCGCCGGTGGCAAATACACAGACTGCACTTACACTGGGACCCATAAACCTCTTTCATCCTTGCCATGTTTCACATTTATTATCATCATCATATTGGTACTCTATTGGTTGATTTTTATTGTTCAATGTGTCAATAAGGTATTCCCATCCCCAGTGACATCAGACTGAAAACATGCTCATGGTTGAATGGATCATATATGTCAAGCATGTATAACAGCTAGATACACACACATACATTTTCAAAGTTCTACATTATTCTTAGTCATTTTAATAGTATAATGTGTTTTCTGATGCTACATCCAAGTGCTGTACTCAAGTACTCAACAGTATAATGTGCTACCTGGTGATACCAACACATAATGTGGAGCCTAATGTGCTACCTAGTAAAGCCAACAAGTACTCATCAGTATAACGTGTTACCTGATGCTAGCAACAAGTACTGTGGAGCCTGATGTGCTACTTGGTGCTCCCAACAAGTACTTGACAGTATAAGCTGTTACCCAATCAGTATATTGGAGCCCAATGCAATGTGCTGCCTGATAAAGCCAACAAGTACACAACAGTATAATGTATTACCTGATGCTAGCAACAAGTACTGTGGAGTCTGATAACAAGTTGATGCTTTAAAAAGGTACTGTACAGCGGAACTTGCTGACTGATGTTAGCAAAAAGTACTCTTGTACATGATAGCTGGATATATGATGCCGAGTGCCACAAGCACTGTCCAGCACAATGTGCTACCCAATGGTGCCAACAAATATTATTTTACCCCAAGGGGAAATCCACACTTGTGATTGGTTAGTTGGGGATGGGATATTCTTTCCTGTCTCCTACTTACAAGGTACTGTCACCCTGCACGTCCCGCTAGATAGCACTGTAATTCTGATCGGCTCAGAAATCAGATAAGTGGGTGTCACTTTATATCATTAAAATTATTATGTGAAAAGTTTGTTGTTTACTGACCACCATACACTTGCAAATGTGCTACCTGAAGCTGCAAATTTACAGGATAGTGCACTTTGTGACGCTTATCTGCGCCTTTGACAGAAAGATGGACAAAAATGTAAACATAATATGTATAGCATTTTATGAAAGATGATGATTATTAGACCAAACATGTTTTTTGCACTGAATTTAGAATTTCATTATTACCATTCATATCAAATTTTAATCAGAAATCTTGAATTTAAAAAGAAAAATTTAATCTAATTTTCAAAAAGAAAGATTAAATTAAGTCTGCAGAACAGAATTACCTGGCCCTCCCAAACAATTTTTTCACATGTTAATATCAATATACAATTTTCAAACACTGTACCCTTTTAACAATACCCCCTTTCAAAAATTTATTTATATCTTTGCTGCAAACATTCACTTTAATTTCCCGTGCAACATATGATGTACTTTATTTTCACGGATATTTATTTTCACCAATTGGACATTTCATTTTTTTTTTATTTGCAGATTTTAATTTTCCCAATTAAAAAAAAAAAAAAGAACCACAAACAGAGACACAGAAGTTAGATTTCGTGTCCTGCTATATCTGCTTTTTTGGATGCAAAGGTATCAAATTGTGAAAGCTTCATTCTTTAAATGTCACATCCTCTATTACTTCTCTTTGACACTCAGCAATTTCAAGAATTAAACTCATGAAATATAACAAATAAATAATGTACTGCATAGGCTCACCACATTTTGCAATCTTCAGGCATTAACAAGTTGCATGTTTTTTCTGCCAATGATCATTTGATTAAATCATTTAATTTAATTGTTTATGGCTAGTAAAAATGTAGAAGAATTTTTCTTCGAGCAATCCCAAAACTTAATTTTGTGGCAACATATTATCATAAGAGCATAAGAAGTGATATGTAAAAAGAACTTTTGCTTGGGACAACACATTGAAAAACAACAGGACTGTGACAGTCCTGTTATCAGCTTACATTGCATGCACAGAAAAGTTAGCTGAGCTAAATACTTGCAGACCGTCAATGTTGTATTGATACAGAGAGCTAAATACTGGCAGACCCTCAATGTTGTATTGATACAGAGAGCTAAATACTGGCAGACCCTCAATATTACATTGATACAGAGAACTAAATACTGGCAGACCCTGAACGTTGTATCAATACAGAGAGCTAAATACTGGCAGGCCCTCACTGTTGTATTGATACAGAGAGCTAAATACTGGCAGACCCTCAATGTTGTATTGATACAGGAGCTAAATACTGGCACACCCTCAAAGTTGTATTGACACAGAGAGCTTAATACTGGCAGGCCCTCAATGTTGTATTGATACAGGGAGCTAAATATTGGCAGGCCCTCAATACTGTATTGCCCTCAAAGTTGTATTGACACAGAGAGCTTAATACTGGCAGGCCCTCAATGTTGTATTGATACAGGGAGCTAAATATTGGCAGGCCCTCCATACTGTATTGACACAGAGAGCTTAATACTGACAGGCCCTGAATGTTGTATTGGTACAGAGAGCTAAATACTGGCAGACCCTCAATATTATATTGATACAGAGAACTAAATACTGGCAGACCCTGAATGTTGTATCAATAGAGAGCTAAATACTGGCAGGCCCTCACTGTTGTATTGATACAGGGAGCTAAATACTGGCAGCCCCTCAATGTTGTACTGATACAGGAGCTGAATACTGGCAGACCCTCAATGTTGTATCAATACAGAGAGCTAAACACTGGCAGGCCCTCAATGTTGTATTGATACAGGGAGCTAAATATTGGCAGACAAGTTGTATTGATACAGAGAGCTAAATACTGGCAGAACCTGAATGTTGCATTTGATACAGAGAGCTAAATACCTGCAGACCCTCAATGTTGTATTTGATACAGAGGGCTAAATACCTGGAGAGATTCAGTGTTGTATTCCATACAGAGAGCTAAATATTGGCAGGCCTCAGTGTGATACAGAGAGCTAAATACTGGCAGGCCTTGAATGTTGTGTTGATACTGAGCTAAATACTGGCAGGCTTTGAATGTTGTGTTGATACTGAGCTAAATACTGGCAGGCCTTGAATGTTGTGTTGATAAAGTGCAAGTCATGTTCAGACTTTGATACATTAAGTTTCATTAACTGTATAGGTAACATGGGCATGATTGGGCTTCTCAGTGTTAACTCATTCCATCCTATGGTCACAGGCCTTGGTCAGTAGTTCTGGCACTGCCTGGCAAGTCATGCTGCAGTGACAGCTGCAGCATGACTTGCCAGGCAGTGCCAGAACCACTGACTTAAGACTATAGGCATGTTAGTACTTGAACAAAAGCTCTTTTCATGAAGAATTTAAATATGCAATTGTCATCTTAAATCTGAGTAAATATACACAAAAATCAGGGACTGGTATGGATTGAGTTAACTCTTGGTGCAGGTGAGGCCACTCTTAAAATATTGCTATTTTTCAGTAACCTGGCCAGCATACTGAAGTTACTGCATACCCAAATGCTTTTTTTTCAATTTGCAGAATTAATCCTTCATTATTCTATGGTACTATTTTTTAGAATTTGAGGGTTTTGGCCAGCCCCCCCCCCCCCCCCAAATGGATTCAGATGTTACAGCAAAACAACACATTTTTAAGGATGGCCTGACTGCATGTCCTTTTGAGGCTGTCCTGCCCCCTTTCACATTCCCCACTGTATACTCACTTCCAGCTTTACTTTACATTAAAAGTAATACATGTAACAAGGTCTGACATTCACAGATTAACCCATCAACCACCTGCCCCATAAGGCTACTAAAAGCAGGGAAAGTGGAGCCAGCCAGGCAGTTTACCCTTCAACACCTGCATGACCACCCCGGCTGGAGGGTATATGGAGTTACAGCTCTGTTAACCCCCAGTCTCAGCAGGGCCTGTATTTATTGGGGTGACACGCAGGAGCCTTAAGCCACAATTAACCCCTTGTTACCACCAGTCCCATGTGACCATTACAACTTCGGGGCACATGTAAAAGCCCACCTCACAATTAACCCATGCGCCACAAGTCCCACCTCCCTCTATAAGATTCTGACTGGAAGGCATTGTAACCCAAATCTATAAGTGTCCAGGACAAGACATTTCTTCCATCATAAGGCCGGTCCTCACTTTTTGCCCGAGGCACAGTTAGAGTGGTGCAGGTCCAGGCAGTCGGTAAATACGACTTATTGGCACACGTCTGGGCTCTCCACATCATGTGTATGTATAATATTATCACTTCAGGCAGCTTCCTACTTCTCAACCATCTAAATGACACCACACAACAGTTCCATAACATTTACATGAGGTATTGTGGAGTTATCTTCGTTGTTGATGAGTTGACATTGTGTGGGTTTCATGGCAGCTTTGATCTCAGTTTCTCCTCCCCTTGTGTCACTGATCCCTATTTCTACCTTTAATTGCCGTCCTAGAGGAGATGTTTAATAGTCTGTCGACTCTGGGGACTCCCTGATGTAAGAGCAATGAGCGTGCACAAACATCTCGTGTACGTCAACTCGTCTTCTACTGGGACAGCAAAAGCCCTTGTCATCTGTGCATTGCCTGCTAAGTCATCCTATATCAGTGGTTTTCGCATTGCCAGCCCAGTAATTTTATATCACTGTTTTCTGCATTGCCTGCCAAGTCATCGTATATCATTTTTTTTCATTGCTTACCAAATTATGCCATAGTATTGGTCTTGCATTGCCTACCAAGTCATGCTATGTCATTGGTTTTTGCATTGCCTGCCAAGTCATGTTATGCAATTGTATCAGTGGTTTTTGTACTGCCTGCCAAGCTATGCTACTTTGCATATCATTGGCTTTCGCACTGCTTGTCAATTGTACGTTATACCATTAGTTTTTGCACTGCCTGGCAAGTCGTGTTATGTCATTGGTTTTTGCATTGCCTGCCAAGTCATGTTGCCCTTGCAACAGTTGGAACAGGAATTGTGGGGAATTGTGCAAAAAGTGCCTAACTTTTACAAGCATCTTGCCCTCTGAATGGAAGCTCTCTTTATGAGAAAGATGAACATGGAATTCTCACCAAATTTTGGCCAGACATTCAGGTATCTTCACCAGCACACACTGCATTGAATGAGTCAGCCATTGTGTCATCAGAACTCCTGCGCACAGCAAAAAATGTTCACCTTGTGTATTCCATTTAATTAGGGGGATTTCCTTATTCATTCACCCAGGGGAAATTACATAAAGCAACAGTCATACTCTAGGTAGGGAAATATCGTTGATTAGTACATTCTATGTAATTCATACCTAAGGTAGAAATCTTGTTCTGTGATTGGTTAAGGGGTGGGTCAGTTTTTCCTGTTGCCCCCATGAAATACTTGTGGCCCGCTGCACATTTAGCTTCTGGTGACACTGCATGCATCTGATCCAACTTTGACCCCTAACAGTATACGAACAGCTAGTTCACACACAAGGTAGAGTTATACGTACACAGAGCTCCATACATGTGTCCAACCATGCCTATAATAATTTTCATTTGTTCTACTTCAAATCTCAATCACACATATCTTTGCACATGCAATTCTTGCTGCTTGCACATCCATCCCAAAAGACATACTGACAGTCAGATGATGCTACCTAATTCTATGCCCCACTCTCTGTCTTGTCTATGTCCATGTCTTCTCTGTGTGTTACTGTGTGTCTTGTCAGTCCTGTGCACATCCTCATTTTCGTAACAAGAGGAACTTAAATAGGGCAAGGCCCCTTTTCCCAATACATTCTATGCATAAGTTCACCAAGCGGGAAAACCCCGGCAGTTGTCCCATTACGAAAGCGAGGCATGCAGGCTGATTTTTTACTACCAGATGGCGCGCTGTGCACCTTCTCAAAAGTGGTCACAATAACGCATGATGGCGGACACTTATCTTGTTCATGTCAACATGAACAGAATAGCAGGAAATGGACCAAATACAGGAGGTGTATAGAAGTTTACCATTGTAGATCCTTGGCGGAGGGAGTACGGAAAGCATTGATACTTAGAACATTGAGTGCCAAGGCGAATTATCATGGTAAACCACCACTGACTGTTGTGTAGTGGGCTTTAATGTTGATACAAGGAAGAAACGTAAAACTGACAAATATCAAAAATAAAAGTGCCACTTTATTCCTTCCATAAACTGATATTCCTTTGTCTTTCAAATACTTTTTTCAGCCCTAGATTCTGTTTTTTGAAGAAATCATGGTCCGTGTTTCACTCCTCATTACTTGGTGTATTCAGTAGCACTGTAGCCTGTGCGGTAAGACTGAGTGGCCCGCAAATTACCCAGAAACCTGTGCGCGCCTGGCTCTAACATCAGAATTTCTGCTGGGGTTTCCTCGCTTGGTGAACTTCTGCATAGACCGTATTGGGAACTTACACTTATTGAATACATGTACTTGAAATTCTTGAATAAAAATACAGTGGTACCTGTCTTGAGAGATCCCTCCAATGAGAGACCGCATACCTTTTTAAGACCGCTCTCTCAGAACACTGTGCTATCTTTTCCATGTTTTTTTCCCTCTAATGAAAGACCACCTGCATTGAAAGACCACATTTTCACCTGCCCTAGGGGCGGTCTCTCAAGACAGGGACCACTGTATGTTTAAATTACAAGATAGAGCACCCTAAGTGGGCATACATGGGAAGGTTTGACAAAACAACTGTTTTGTGACCTCTTGTTCTTCGGTATATTGAATATAACGATATCCCTAGCTTGCCTTTGTGGGACCGACAGAACTGTGTACCTTTGGGGTAGCCTGTCAATCCTCAGCTACACTTTGGTTTGACAGCCCATTCCTCCGGTTCCAAGTTTGCTTGTCTCACAAAGGCAAGGGCACCATTTCTATACTACAACTTATGCATGTAATCATATGTTCTTTATACATCTCCATGTTTGTTCAAGTTTTTTGTTGTAGTTTTGACATTTTTTATTCATGTGCAGGCCTTCCCCTTTCACTCGCCAATGTAGCAAAATGCTATGAAAATATCACTTTGCCTATAATTTGTTACAGTTGGCTAATGGTTAACAAATAGGAGTGTCCCAAACATTGTATTATGCACACAAATTTGGCTACAAAATTAAAATTTCCAGGGGAAGCCCTGTATGTGTATTGTTCCGAACACATCTGATTTATAGGAGGGATGTGGAAATCCCTGTTAATAGTTTTTCCCCATCAATCCAATGCAGTTAGTTCCCTCCTCCTCCCCGCTCTTCCTGCCAGTTACATGCAGCAGTAGAATAACAGACCCCAGCAACCTCCCCTGTCAGAGTAGCTACACTTCAGCTGTGTTTTGGATTGTCACATGACAGTGCTGGTGACATGTAGCCACCTAGTCCTTTGTCTTAATCAAATATAAAGCTGTAAACAGGCGGAAGTCAGAAGTAAAGAAATTCATAACGTACATGTATCGGTGTCTGCTGGTGGCTGGCTCTCCACAGGACCACACCTGGAGAGCCATTGCCAGTGCTGCCTCCTGTCTGCTAACCACCACATTAACTCACTTTCTTATCCATACAGGAGACCCATCTTAACTTTACTCGCAACTAAATAGCTTTGATAGGTATATCATTAACACAAATATATTTTGTATTCTTGATTTATTTTCCTTGCATAAAGACATTTTAGAATTCAACCCTCAATAGTTTATTATATTTCATGAACCTAATGCAGTGATGATTGACACGTTTATCAACAACATACACCCAACAGAGGTAAATAAACCTGATATCTTGAGGGGGGGACTGGGTGAACAGTCATAAAGCTTAAAAGGTAATTCCCCTCCCTCCCTCCCCCCCATGATGTATGCATATTCTATTATAAATGCTGACATTCAAACTGACCCCTACAATTATACACACATACATCCCAGTTGTAACTTATTCACCCAGCTGTCTCATCCAGCCACATTATAATAGCCATAGCTAACAAAACACAATAGTAATAGCCCAACTGATCACAGACTCTGGAGAGTGGTTGAGTCCCCCTTGAATTAAGACTGAGTCAACAGCTTTCCTTGGCATGGGTTGGGCACTAAGTGCTCAACCCATGCCAAGGAAAGCTGTTGACCTGGGACATGTGATTTTGATAATTCTCAGTCAAATTGTTTTTCATAACTGTTGAAATTAGTTGAAAACACTGAAGCAGACGGCATTTGACCACCAGCCGGTTTTGGCTGGTTTGAGGGGGAAAGGGTTAAAGCACACGATGTCAAAATAAAAACAAGCCTTATACAGGTAGTAACACCATGTATGACTTTAACATGCAATGGCTTATGAAGGAACCATTTCTCACATTGTGTATACACAGGGCTATTAACATTTGGAAGTGTTTATGAATATTTTTTTTTTTTTTTTTGTGAGAAATTTCAATGGAATGTTAATTAGTTGATACAATTTAAGTGTTATTCTACCAGTTTGATCATTTTTCAGCCTGCCTTATTTGTAAGAGTTTATGAAGGTTACTGTATAAAGGAGGTGTTACGTGTGCATCATGATCAGTTCAAGGCTTCTTATCCAGTCATGACATCTACTGGACTAAAACTAGAATTCTGTAGTTTTACCCTTCGGTACTAGGTGGCACTGCATGTTTAAAATGCACAGACCTTGTCAGGCTGAATCACCCAATCAGGCCAATTCTGTGCAGTGTTGCCAACCCTCCCGAATTATCCGGGAGTCTCCCGAAAACTCAGGCATGTGCTGTCTACCTTCCCAATTAACTCACCAATTACCCCAAGAATCTCACGAAAATCACCACAAATGGCATTCTAAAAACATAATGGCAAATTTTAACAAACATGCTTTTCACAGTGACATTTTTGAGGCAAATTAAGCTGCTGTGCATCTCGCGGCATTCCGAAACTTGAATCCAAGTACCTTCAAATGTCACAAAAATGCATATTTTGATGTCTATCTTTGTAAAAAAAAAAAATTCATGGAGCATGCTCCCCGCCCCGAGGACTCCGCTACTTATGCCACTCACCATTTCACAATCTCCCAAAAATATACATTTACCAGGTTCGCAACACTGTCTGGGTCCACTGGGGAATCATGGTTAAATTCGGTTTCTCATGTCCAGACACAAAGAAACACAAAGATAATTCAGTCAAAATAAAATAAACATGCTGAGCTCATCGCCTGGTTTCAAATTTCTCTGTCCTTAGCAGCCTTAACTGTTCACCAAAATCAATTAATGGCTGTTCCTAATTATGACCATGCACCCATGTGCTAATTTGCTGATATCGAGATTGTTTTCTCCTGTGTCTGAAGCTGATCCTGAATGGGTTATCCTACATGGGTATGAAGGATAAGGTTTTAATTGTAATCTTTCATTTGATTTGTCGCTCACTGGTTTCAAATAGCGGACAAACCAATAAGAGGCCATGGTGAATTTAATAAAATATCGACTCCTCCCACTTTCAAAATGGCGTCATTTTCAAATTTATTTCTCTGATAGAACTTTTATTTGGTGCATATTAGCCCTTTTTAGACATGGAAGAAAGAAAATCCAGTACAGTTGGTCCATTGGGGATAACGTTGGGATCACTCACTGTTTTAATTTCATGTTTTTCCTTGGCACAGCCTCATAGAAATCCAACAACTCGTGATCCCAAAGTTATCCTCAATGGGTTTCCAATACTGGATTCTCTAAACCTTTTCACACTAATCAACTCCTTTCACGTCAATCAGACAAGACTTCCTCCCTGCTGCGATACCATGCTGGTATCAAAGGGATTAGGCTTCCAGGGGAGAAAAGATTACTTTGAAATTGAGAGTCCAATTGCACATCAACTGAAATGTTTTGTTGTCAAAATTTCCAGGACCCTGCATGTTCCTCATGATTGAAATACCAGCAAAAACAAGAGGATCATGATGATCCTGTGCTCTGCTGACTGGGATCTGCTTTTACAGTATTGGAACACATGGACTGCAGTCTAGATTTGTACAGCTATATACATGTATGTAGAGTGGTAGCAAAGTTTGTCCTTAAAAAAAATTTTGCGGAAGGACGGACAGACGATGGACGCAAACAGATTGTATAAGCTCTGCTGATGGTAGTACATGTATTATCAATTGACATACCTTGTTGTTTCAATGGCTGCCGGTGTACAGTGGCAGCACTCACTTACAGTCACAAAGTCTGATATCGCATAACTTTGTCAAAAATTAACATATCCATATTATTTTCGCAAACTTTCATTGCCTAATGTCCAGCTATATTTTGATAAAATCTTAAGCATTTCTATCATGCTGTTCTGGAGAAGAAGTCGAAAATAGCCTTGACATGTAAAAATTCATAAAAAAATAGGAAAAAATTGCAGCGCCACCTGGTGGCCAAAATGAGAACTAGTTGACCCCAGGTGACCCTATGTGCAATACTAAAGCAATTGGCCAGGTAGTTCTTGAGATGAAGAAATTTTTTTTTTTTTCAAAAAATAAAATAAAAAATTCATTAAAAATAGAAAAATTATTGGATCATCATCTCCTTCGCAAACTTGGTAGAGGTTCACCTGGGCAACATCCATGTGCAAAATTAAAACATTCCATACAGCAGTTTTTGAGAACAAGTCAAAAGGGTAAATACAATAGTGTAATATATGCACTGTATTGCCACATACATATATATATATAGCTGCAGCACTTCCTTACAGTTGGGAAGTTTGATATCCCATAACTTTGCCTAAAATTAACATATCCATATTATTTTCGCAAATTTTCATTGTCTAATGTCCAACTATATTCTGATAAAATTTTAAGCAATTCTGTTTAGCCGTTCTGGAGGAGAAGTCGAAAATAGCCTTAACAGGCAATAATTCATAAAAAAATAGGAAAAAATCACAGTGCCACCTGGTGGCCAAAATAAGAACAAGTTGACCCCAGATGACCCTATGTGCAATATCAAAGCAATTGGCTTCGTAGTTCTTTAGATGAAGAAATTTTAATTTTTTTCAAAAATAAATTTAAAAATTCATAAAAAATAGAAAAATTATTGCATCATCATCTCCTTCGCAAACTTGGTAGAGGTCCACCTGGGAATCATCCATGTGCAAAATCAAAACATTCTATGTAGCGGTTTTTGAGAAGAAGTCGAAAATATAAAAAGTCTAACGACAGACAGACAGATGGACAGAAGGACGGACGGACGGCGGACGCAAATGGATTTTATAAGCTCTGCTGACTGACAAGTCAGCAGAGCTAAAAATGGTGGTATATCTTCCAAACAAGATGACACATTTGGTGCAGTTGGTATGTGCATTTCCCATTTTCGGCTAGATGATTATTGATGTTGATGCCGTAATACGTAAATATATAATTGATTGATTTTATCAACCCGCACCTAGAAAATACAAAATGAAGAAGCACATGATGTCATGTACATGAAGTTTGAACAAAAGTTATCCAAACAACTGCACCAGTATGTACAATTAAAAAAGAAAAAGAAAAAAAAAACGAGAGAGAGAGAGAGCAGTTAATCAGTGAAGGAAAACTATTATATTTGGATCAGAAGCAAAACTAGTGCTGACCATGACATGAGAAACAGACTATTAAATAGCACTGCCCTTGCATTGAAACAAAGTTAATTAAAATCTCATCTCTGTGTATTTTATATTCCCTATGGCCTTCTCATTATTGTACAAATATTTTGAATTAATCAGAAGTCTGTTTCAAAACAAATACACATGGAACTGTGTTTACTTTTCATTGTATCACTTTACATCTTTCAAAGAGCACACACTGTTCCCTATGCTACCAAACCCGCCATGTCTTTGTGCACAGAATTTCTGCATAGAATTTTGTCAAATATTGTCCATGGAACAATGAACAGATGTGTGGGATTTTTTTCCAACTGCATGTATTCTGCAGTAAATGTTTTGTGTAGGCCTCAATGGGTGGACAAAGAGGTGACAAGGTTATATACCAAATGCTACATCAACATCAACCATATATTTAACCCTTCCTCCCTTAAATTGGCCAAAACCCGCTGGTGGTCAAATGTCGTCTGCTTCAGTATTTTCAACTGATGTCAACATTAATGATAGACAATTTTGAATGAGAATTGTAGATGAGCCCTATCAAGATCACATGCCCCAGGTCAACAACTTTCCTTGGCATCAGTTGGGCACTTAGTGCCCAACTCAGGCCAAGGAAAGTGTTGACTCAAGTGTCAATTCAGGGGGGAAAGGGTTAGAACAATATAGTTAAAGCAGCTCCATGATACAGAATCTTTCAAATTTATTTCAATTCTCATCTCTTTGAAGAATTTTTCACACTACATCTCTGAACCCAGAAATATCTCATCTTCAACCATGCAGTACACAAACTGAAGAGCTGTGTGCACATACATGTACAATACGATCTATCTGTAGAGCCATCTCTTTTAATAACCTTAAATGAATATAACAACCCTATTTACACATAAATGTATCTGTACAGTGGTACCTGCTATTTAAGACCACCCCTACAGCCAACAAAAAGTGGTCTCATACTGCAGGTGGTCTTAAATTGAAGGTATATTTAACATGTAAATACAGCAGAGGGTCTTGAAAGAGTGGTCTTAAAAAGACATGAGGTCTTAAATTGGAGGTGGTCTTTAGAGCAGGTACCGCTGTACAGCATTTCTACAACCTGCATCAGTCAGCCACTGTTTTGTCTCTTGAGTATATTCTACATGTAGTTCACAGTCAACTCTTGTGAGCTAACTGGTTGATTATTCATAGTTTTTATCTAAAGTGAGCTGACAAGTATCTTGAGCTGTCAGTATAGATACCAGCGGCAGGTTTATGCTGGAACTTTTTCCCATTTATAACTGCATTATACATTGTTAAATTGGTTAGTGCAGTTCAGATGGGTGGCCATGCAGTTCAACCTCTCTGTTGCATTCAATGACCTATCAGTGACATCTAACCCACAACAACCATATTGTGTAATGTCTACAAACAATTGTACACTTAGTTTAAGTTTAATCATTTAAAAATTTATTATATTATATTCACCAAACTAGACAGTCAACTAGAGCAGTGCCATACATTTACATATATACATGTGTAATGGGTATTTTGAATTACATGATCAAACTAGAACACGCTGATTTTGCTACAGAAAATCAAATGTCTCCCCGTGTGCCTTTACTACTGTCACCCACATAAAATTTCAACCTTCCCAAGTCAAATCTTTCTTGAGATATCACGTCCACATTGATTTTAGACAAAATGCCCATGTGACCTTGAAAAATAGGTCAAGGTCATACATCTTCAGTCACAAGCAAGTTCTAACAAAAGTCTTACATAGAAACATAATCACACAAAATGTCAACCTCTGTAAGACAAATCTTTCTCGAGTGCATCTGCAATGATAGTTTAAAAGTAGCCATGTGACCTTGAAAATAGGTCAAGGTCACCCATCTACAAACCCAACCTAGTTGGTATTATTGTACATAAACATGCAAAATTTCCACTTCCTAAGTCAAATCCTTGCAGAGTTGTTGTATCTGTGTCAATTTTAGATGACACACCCATGTGACCTTGAAAAATATGTCAAGGTCACCCATCTGCAATCCCGAGGAAGGTTTTATATAGGAACATCTTCACAAAATATTTCAACTTCCCAAGTCAAATCTTCCTTGAGTTATAGCGTCCGCTATGCACCTAACAATGTGTTAGAAGGAGGTGGAGGAGGAGGAGGAGGAGAAGAAAAAGAATAAATGGACGCAAAAACAATATGTCCCCACATTGTACGGGGAGACATAATTCATATGGATGTTGAAGCCTTGAATTTTCAAAATTCTTAATAAAACATGATGACATTTATTAAATAATAATGGACTTTGACATAGAGAGCGTCTCTCTCTCTCTCTCTCTCTCTCTCTCTCTCTCTCTCTCTCTCTCTCTCTCTCTCTCTCTCTCTCTCTCTCTCTCTCTCTCTCTCTCTCTCTCTCTCTCTCTCTCTCTCTCTCTCTCTCTCTCTCTCTCTCTCTCTCTCTCTCTCTCTCTCTCTCTCTCTCTCTCTCTCTCTCCATCACAGGCACGCACACACCCTCCGATCTTAATAATTTGATAGCAATGCAGATTATTTGTAACATTTTTCTAACCTGTCTATAGATCCAGTTATTGACCAGGCAGACGTAAATTTCAGTAACATAATCAACTATTAAAAATTATCATTAATTAATCAAATACAAAGTACATCAGCAATGTATTTAGTATCTGTAACATGAGCTAAACCTGTCTATCCACGAAGTTAGAAAGCAGACATTTGAGTTACATAATCAAGAAACGTACATAATTAGTAACTTAGTGTTGCTGTTAATAATAACACTCCAGCAGTTTCTAGTGTTTCTAGTAACTGATGAGCCCCATGTAGGACCGAAATCTATCATACATATTATATTTCCATTTCATCTTTGCCGAGTCTAAATTAGATGTACATAAACATGTAGGACTCAGTTTGTTCAGCTCTGTATTATATAATCTTGTAATTAATCATGTTTTACTGCTCTGTGTGATAATTGTATCATTTTACAGATATTTACATGTTTGTTTTACATGTATGTATATTTAACCTCCTTGTTGCAAATAAATCAATAATGATGATATATGTATGTATCAATTTTTCTGACACAGTCTTAACATGTATATTTTGGATGACATGAATGTGTCCTTATAGCCATGCCATATCGGAAATTAATCCAGTCCGATTGCATGTACATTTAGTAACAGGCATGCAGGACAGCACTCTGTGTGTCAAAATTATTCTTGCCAATCCACTCTTAATCTGGAGCTTGTGTAAATTTGTAACAGCAGGCCCAAAAATATATATTCTTTAGCTTGCCACAGTTGCATTTACTAAGTTGATCATAAGATGGACCTGAGACCAAACACATTCTTCCACGTCATTTGATTTCTTTTTTTTTTTCCTCACTGTATAATCACATGAGACTTCCTACTGAGATGTAATGAACATATACAGTAAAACCTCTCTAACCAAACACCTTCGTATACCGAACACCTCACTATACTGAACACCATTTCTCGGTCCCAAATATATACTTTCAATTTTATCACACCTCCCTATACCGAACACCTCACTATACCGAACACTTTTTTCCGGTCCCAAGGGTGTTCGGTATAGGGAGGTTTTACTGTAATCACTTTGACAGTGATTACAAAAAACAGGGCAGTGGATGAAAAAATAGAAATGAAATTAATTTTTTTAATGATACATGTAGTTTGGGCATGATGCTCACAAGCTATGTGTTTTTGTACTGAGGTCACTCATTATCCATTTCCTGAGTATTTCATTTGTTTATTTTCCAATTAACAACCAAAACACCAAAGCATTTAAACCATTAAAATATAATATACATTGCAACTTGAACTTATGCACATTTTGTAAGCTGTAGTTCTTGATGCCTGGCCCTAAGATTATTTTAAGTTTTAACCCATTTTTTTTCTCTTTCCACTTTAATAGCAGGTTCATTAATTGGCCGACTAGGTAATCAAGGGCCATCCATCAATCAGTGAAGTCCTTATAATAAATCAGCCGCGACAGAACACTAATACAGACCTGAGTCTCCAATTTTGAAACTGTAGAGAGCATATTCACCAAGCCAGTTGACTGGATTGATTTTCAGCATGTTAACTCACTCAAAACCAACACAGATTTCTCGTCTATTTGGATTGAGATAAATGAGAGTCATTCTTTTAAATTTCTATTGCAAAAAAGCTTTACATTCAAAACCCATTATGCATTTTGCAAAAAATACTCATGGGAAATATCTGGCCTTAACAGTTTTCGTTTATTTTAAATTAGTGCTTTAAATGCAGTGGGAACCCAATGAAAATATACATTAACCCTTATCATGCCAGAGGTACTTTTTGTCAGCATTTTCCTAATTTTTTCTGTACGCTTAAAATCACAAAACATGGAAACCTTTACTGCTGAGATGTGTTTAACATGCATTTGTGCCATTCCCCCAAAATTTCATCTGTTAAAATGTAATACCAAATTGCTATATATGTTTACTGGCAGACTGGGCAGAACTTTCTAGCCTCTGGTTAGTCCAGGAAGGCAAAAAACCTGTATGCAAAAAGGGCTAATATTGGCTTTGCCTTTTCCCTAATCGCACTGTCAATAAAATGTTTAAAGCAAACTGGTCGGACATTTTGGCACGTTACATGTGTCTACTCTCATTAGCACTTGCCTTGTCTTTCTATTAATAAATTACTCAAAGCTTTCTATTAATTTGCTGAGAAAATTTACGTGACAAAGTTTATTTCCCCCCCCCCCCCCCCCCGGCCCCGACACTCAAAAGTGCAAAGACAAAAACTTCATCACCTGCTGAACAGTTCTTGTAAGTCCAGCTTTATGGCACAAAAAAGAATAAAACAACAACAACAACAAAACCCACACAAACTGCATGATATGTGATTTGCAAAACCTGCATCCTACTGCCTCACACACCTTAACCCTTCCTTAACGTTGACTTCATCGGACTGTATTGTATCATGACAGTAGGCATGTAGAACCTCAGTTATGACCACGCAAGGGTTAATTAAGGTGAGCAAGTCTGGTGCGCCCCAGCCAGGAAATCTGGTTCATTGTGTGCATGATGAGTCACGGGCTCACAGGTGTAACTCCTGTGCAAACTTCCCTAAATCTGCCCTAATCCTGATTCCAATCACATGCCCTCCCAGCCGTGGTCTGCATGGCCCATCGGACGTTATCCTAAAATTCCACAGGGGGATCCACACTGTTTATTTGCTTGTTAAAATGCATGTGACTGCATTGCTATTAATTTCTCTTGGCAACATTTCTGAAAGATGTTGGCATATTGTTGACAGAGAAATTCCTCCATAAAAATGACAATTAATCTTTTAGATACACTGACATGGTAAATTGTAACACATGCATAGACAGAGTTCACAAACTCAATATTTTAACCCTTTTCCTCCAAAAAGCAGTCAGTTCTCACTTCTGGACACTGCTGACTAATAATTTTTTAACCAAAAATATGGTACTGAAGCATGATTTGTTTTCTTTTTAAATATTTTGATTCACTGCATAGCACATTGCAGTCAACCATAATTTCAGGTCAAATATTAAACCCATCAAAACATCCAGCAAAATAATACAATCGAGTAAAAACAAAGATCATGTTTCTGTACAGAAAGAAGTTAAACCGGGTGTCCTAACAGAAGATCAACTTGGACAATATGAATGCAACTGAGATCTGAGAGATTATCTGATGCCTAACTTAGCCATAGGCTGATCTACAGAGACCTTGGATTCATAACGCCCAATATACTACACTCAGCTATTGTTCTCTGCCAAACATGGCAAAGCACACAGAAAATGTATTCTTGTTCAGAAAGTAGCCTATACAATCATGTAAGATATTTCTTCTTTGTCTTAATTTTTGGATGCAGATTGAATGCTCAGCTGTTCATACACACACACAACAACAAAAAATGTTTTGAACACAAGGTGCTCTTGTAAGATTCACATGCAACTGTATGGGAAGACAACAAATATCTTTTCTTCTGTTTTGACAAAGCCATTTTAGGAAAATTGCAGGTGCAGTCATCCCTCAGTGAACTGTATATAGGTACAAATCTCAGTGTTTTCTTTCTTTTTTCTTTTTTTTTGCGCAACTACATGGGAGGTTTGGAGGTCCGATCATTGACACAGTACAGATACAGTTCTGTAGCACAATCAGCCTCGACATTCAGAAACAATTAGGAGTGTGTGGAGCAGAAAACCTCATTAATACAGTAAATTTGTGAGATAATGTGATAAATTGTTATGCGACCTGTACTTGGCAATCTAGATTTATTAATGAACTTAAAATCCTCGGCCGCATTAGATGTGACTCCTATCTGTGGGACGGATCTCTGCCATTGTTCTGCGATGCTTCCTTTGTCCGTCAAGCCCTGCCTGTAACCTGACCCATCTCTCTCTTGCATTTCTCTTTAGTTTTGATTTTTGACACCCCAAATGTTTGTGGCTTTTAAATCTGCACCAAAAGATAAAAACAAGTTCCAGAAATATCAGTATTTGGGGAAAGTTCACATCGTGTACCTTCTCCTGGTGAAAAGTCACCAGACTTCACTGGAATTACCAGGAAATTAATGGAATTATTTGTCAACACTTTGTCAGAAATCAAATTATGAACAACTAGGAACTACATACTGAAACAACAAAAAACATGATTATCAGGTGCTCTGCTGACTGGACTCTGTTTCTTGTGCAAATGAAAAGAAAAAAATGTTTAAATTCATTTTTTTTGGGAGGGGGGGGGACTTATTGCATCATCATGACCTTCACAAACCTGGCAGAGGCCTACTTAAGAAATATCCAATTAATTGAAAAGCATTCCATACAACGGTTTTTGAGATAAAGTCTTTCAGTGTAACTTACATCTTTGTAACTACAACTTTGTATCTGTCAACAGTTGATTTGTTTAAGTACATTGTGACGAGAAAAAAAAATCCCAACTCATATGCATGAAAGTAAAACCAAGATGTGCAACAAGAAACCTGGGTACACACTTGTGAGACTGCTGATAAGACGTTAATTCCAGATTGGTTTGCATTTGATGGGCCAACACTGTCTTATTGCTATAAGCCAGACACAACAAAGCCACACAACCACACCATAATCCCAGATACAATCAACTCTGTAGCATCTTATAATGTCTTTTCAATGATTAGATGTCTTCTTCTCAACATGCACTTTCATAATTCCACAGAATTATTCCCCTGCTATTTCCTCCAGCATTTGTTTAATGTCCTGTCCAATCTAAATTAACTCTTTAAGTGCCAAATTTTTCACTGAGTCAACAGCTTTTCTGGGCGCCCATTGGGCGCAATGCGCCAATGCCGAGAAAACCTGTTGACTTGGGATATTTTCTCTGGAACTATGGGCATACTGGTACTTGAATGAAAGGTCTTTTTACGAGGAATACGAATCTGAGATCCTAGTGATAATTCAGACTAGTTTAACTATAGTAGTTCTACTTTAGATGTAATTGCACTGAAAGAGTAAAGTGTCACTGCGCATCTCAGTTTCCTGGATAACAGCTGGATCCTGTTGATACAATCTTGTATGTGTCAGGTGTTTCTCACTGACCTCATCCTCTGCCCTGTAAAAACACCATGTGCTAGTCTGTCTGGAATATTCCCACTGATTACAAACACCATGTGCATGCTAGTCTGTCTGGAATATTCCCACTGATTACAAACACCATGTGCTGGTCTCTCTGGAATATTCCCACTGATTACAAACTCCATGTGCATGCTAGTCTGTCTGGAATATTCCCAATGATTACAAACACCATGTGCTTGTCTGTCTGAAATATTTCCACTGATCACAAACACCATGTGCATGCTAGTCTGTCTGGAATATTCCCACTGATTACAAACACCATGTGCTGGTCTCTGGAATATTCCCACTGATTACAAACTCCATGTGCCAGTCTGTCTGGAATATTCCCACTGATTACAAACAACATGTGCTTGTCTGTCTGAAATATTCCCACTGATTACAAACTCCATGTGCATGCTAGTCTGTCTGGAATATTCCCACTGATTACAAACACCATGTGCTGGTCTCTCTGGAATATTCCCACTGATTACAAACTCCATGTGCCAGTCTGTCTGGAATATTCCCAATGATTACAAACACCATGTGCTTGTCTGTCTGAAATATTCCCACTGATTACAAACACCATGTGCATGCTAGTCTGTCTGGAATATTCCCACCGATTACAAACTCCATGTGCCAGTCTGTCTGGAATATTCCCAATGATTACAAACAACATGTGCTTGTCTGTCTGAAATATTCCCACTGATTACAAATACCATGTGCATGCTAGTCTGTCTGGAATATTCCCACTGATCACAAACACCATGTGTTGGTCTGCCTGGAATATTTCGACTGACTATACAAACACCTTGTGCTGGTCTGCGTGGAACATTCCCACTGATGTGTCTGCATATGCCATGATGTCAAAACTACAAGTAAAAGCATCTTATTGGTCACAGACCTTTGTTCTGTCAATGTGATCCTCTATCCCTGCGTCTAACGTCCAGGAATGCAGCAACATCATGACTTTGAGTTTTCTTGTTCACATAGATTTCACTGTGTCAGATTTTTTTTTCAATTGACAGCAAAATGAGGCAGGTGTGAAAGGAAATGGCCCATTTTTTTTTTTTTTTTTTTTTTTTTTTCACCCACTTTTTAACTGGCTGTTCCCATTCAAAACGTGTGTGTTGACACTGGCATATGGCCTAAACATGTCAGGAGACAGACATTTTGCATTTTGTTAACAATAAACTTTTTATTCATGTGCTTTTTCTGACTGTTCATTAGAAGCCACAGCTCCACTTAAATAGTCTGGCGGACTTAGACCCTCAGCCTTCTACGTCTCATCACTTTGTAACTTCCCTACAGGCCTTTTGGAATCCAGCATACAGCAGCCAGTATCACATAACTATGGCCAGTTAACGTCACTCCCTTGGCCTACCTTTCAAAATATGTGATAATGACAACTGATGCAGTTCCAATTGAATGTACTGCAACTCCACAATTCAAGGATATACTAAAGTAACAAATCAGGAAGTTCTCAGTGGCTGTACTGCTGCTGGCTTTGACAGTGGTAGCATCCTGAGTCACAGTATACATGTCAGTGGTAGCATCCTGAGTCACAGTATACATGTCAGTGGTAGCATCCTGAGTCACAGTATACATGTCAGTGGTTGCATCCTGAGTCACAGAATACAAAAAAGTGGTGGCACCCTGAGGTACAGCATACAAGTGGTGGCATCCTGAGTCACACCTTCGCATAAGTGGTAGCACCCTGAGTCACCACACACAAGTGATTTCATCCTGTCATAGCATACACGTAAGTGGTAGCATCCTGAGTCACAGCATACAAGTGGTGGCAGCCTGAGTCACAGCATACAAGTGGTGGCAGCCTGAGTCACAGCATACAAGTGGTGGCAGCCTGAGTCACAGCATACATGTGCGTGGTAGCACCCTGAGTGATAGCATACATGTAAGCAGTGGCATCCTGAGTCACAGCATATACATAAGTGGTGGCATCCTCAGTCACAGCATACAAGTGGTGGCATCTTAAGTCACAGCATGCATGTGAATGGTGGCATCCTCAGTCACAACATACACATAAGTAGTGGCATCCTAAGTCACAGCGTAAAAGTGGTGGCACCTTAAGTCACAGCATGCATGTAAGTAGTGGCATCCGGAGTCACAACATACACATAAGTGGTGGCATCCTAAGTCACAGCACACACGTACAGTTAAGACCATCTAAAACTTAACAGCCAAATGCATTTTTTGTGTTGCAAAGTGTTGTACTTGGGTTTGTAAAGGTTGTAAAAGGTTTGCAAAAGATTGACAAGGGGTTTGTAAAATGTTAAAAAAATGGGTTTTAAAATGGTTGAAACAGTTGCAAACCACTTCAACATTCTAATCAATAAGGTTGAGAAAGTGTGTGAAATGGTTGTTAGCCATTAGAGAAAGGTTTGAAAGGGTTTTAATGCAATAAGTGAAAATGGTTTTGAAATGGTTTGGTAAGTGTTAGAAATCTGTTTGGAAAAGGTTTGCCTTTCAGTCAAAAGGCTGGAAAAAGGTTGATGCGTTCGGTGACTATTAAGTTTAACACAGGCTTAACTGTAAGTGGTAGCATCACGAGTCACAGCATATACATATCAGTGGTGGCACCCTGAGTCACAGCATGCAGGGGAGTGTTGGCATCAAGAGTCACAGCATGCACAGGAATGTTGGCATCCTGAGTAACAGCATACACATGAGTGTTGGCATCCTGAGTCACAGCATGCACATGAGTGTTGGCATCCTGAGTCACAGCATAAACATGAGTGTTGGCATCCTGAGTCACAGCATGCACAGGAGTGTTGGCATCCTGAGTCAGAGCATAAACATGAGTGTTGCCATCCTGAGTCACAGCATGCACAGGAGTGTTGGCATCCTGAGTCACAGCAAACACGTACATGTACATGTGAATGGCAGTGTCTGTACTAGCTTGATCTGATGACGCGGCTGTCTAACAACAGCATCCCAAAACTTGCCTCCAAAGCAGACCAACGATAGGTATTTTGTCTACTCCACTGGGTAGTAACATGGAACTAGGTCTGCTTTGCAGGCAACCCAAAACCAGAGCAGCAGTAAAATTTCCTACAATGGAGGGGGGGGGGGGGCTGAGCGTCTCTTCTTGTTATGAACTGAATTCATCTGTTTCAATAATTGCACGTTTGACTTTTCATTTAGAAAGATGATTTGGCTCTAATAGCAGTGTGCAAACTAACTCAACAGTGCAAATTATGCTCTGCATTTGAATGGTAATTAAACTCCATGCATTTTACCTCATGTCTGCTATTATTATTATTTCTTGTCTATCAACTTAAGGATTCATGACATTTGAACAAAAATTTTATCCGCGCGGTCTGACCAATCATTAATTCCATAATATTCAATCCTCAACCACAAATAAACCCTCAATTTAAGTCCTGCCACAGCATGGGACTTTCTTACTACACTGCAGAAGGATAGTATCGAAGAGACTGGCCGGCCTCACCAACAGTAACATGCACTCTACAACTTATAACAGGATCTGCCAGACAGATGGATATAGTATTGAAGAGACTGACCTCAGTCCCAGCGCAGATGCATACACTACACAGCTAGCTTACAACAGGGCCTGCTTGTGATACAACACCCAATGCAAAAAGCCTTTACAATGCACCATACAACTGCTTTATTGCCAATTCAGAAAATGCTATGGAAACCAGGTATATACACCTTTGCCTGCATGCTAATCCAGACCCAGTTACAGGAAATATATTCCACTCAGTCTATCTTAGAAGGCAATGTATTCCACTCAGCCAGTCTATAGTAGAAGGCAATGAATTGCACTCTGACAGTCTATCTTTGCTGGCAAAGTATTCAACTCAGTCAATCTATCTTAGCAGGCAATGTCTTCTTTGACACTTAACCCTTTCCCCCTTGCATTAAGACTGACTCACCAGCTTTCCTTGGCATGGGTGGGGCACTTAGTGCCCAACCTATGCCAAGGAAAGCTGTTGACCTGGGGCATGTTATCTTGATAGGTCTCATCTTCAATTCTCAGTCAAATTGCTTTTCTTTATTGTTGAAATATTAGCTGAAAACATAAAAGCAGACGACATTTGACCAGAAGCCAGTTTTGGCCGGTTTAAGGGGGAAAGAGTTCAAAGAAAACCACGAGAAGAGGCCATATCTTCCACGCAAATGTTGAAGTGCAGCATTAATATGGGGCAGTTCTCAGCAGTGTCTCTGGTTGTTTCTTTGTTTTTTTTTTTTTTTTTTGTTTTATTTGTTTTTTACCACTTTGGGTACCATCGGTTATTATGGTTCAGCAATTAATGTCTGTGTTATTTTCTGTTCTTCTTTGGTTTACTTTGTGTACTAGATTTGGTTCAGGTTACACAGGGATGCTTCTCATTTTATGTACTTGACTTCACATACAGCATTTCATTGCCTTTACATTGTATTAGGAGTTCTTAGTATCTGTATGAACCTGTCCCCCTCTCATAGGATTTTAATAGATTATTATTGGAGCAAATTTCATGTATTTATCTACAACCCATACAAGTGAAACATGAATTACACACTTAATTAGCACAACATTACAAATCAACCTATTTATATTTAACACAAAGGAGTCCAAGAAACCAACCCTTGCCCACTAAACACTCACAATGTCCATTGTGTCGTTAACCACTCTTTATCTGTTCCATCCTTTGTTCAAAAATAATGCATGCTATTTATGCATGATGATAAACTAATTACATTGGGTGAAACCCCCCTTGAAGAGAAAAGACAACATATGCAGCCCCTGCCCAACAGAAAAGTGGAGGTCATCAGCCAAAACATTAGAGACCCGCATTGCTCCCAACATAAACACTGGGATTACAATGGTCTCCCACATCTGACATGGCTTTTCATTGGTTTTAGTAAAATAATCAATCAATTCATCAAAAAAAAAAATATAAATAAATAAATACATAAAAAAATAAACAAACAAACATATAAATAATATACAATATTAAAATTTAAAAATTAATAGATCTCCTGCTATCTTGACCCATTCTGCATACTTCATTCCATATATATGAAAGTGGCATTGTATGACAACTGCTTTAAGCAATTGTTAAAGGACAAGACTCAATGGTTGAGTAGCCCTTCAACAACAGCACAGGATTATATCATGAATGACAAGCACAGCTCATGCATCAATCAGAGGACACAGGGCTGCAGACAATGCAATCAATTTCCTGGACAAGCCCCACTGAGTACTTAAGCTCTTATTTACATTAACCTTGCTTAACTGGGGATTCCTCCTGGCCTACCACTGTCTCGACAGAGGCTTTCTCCCCTGAGGAAAGCCAGGCCACAGGCAGCTGTTGTCATTCCAATTAGCCAAGAATATAATGACCCCACAAGACAAGAGGCTAGTGGTTCATTATGGCTGACATGGACTAGGCCACTGGATCATAGAGCACCAGTATGGATCACGGAGCACCAATACCGATCATGTTGCTTCAGTATTAATCATGGAGCACCACATGGGTCATGGTACTGCTGTATAGATCATGGAGCACCAATATGGATCATGGTGCTTCAGTATTAACCATGGAGCACCACACGGGTCATGGTAATGCTGTATAGATCATGGAGCACCAATATGGACCATGGTGCTTCAGTATTAACTATGGAGCACTACATGGGTCATGGTACTGCTGTATACATCACGGAGCACCAATATGGACCAGGGTGCTTCAGTGTTAATCATGGAGCACAACACGGGTCATGGTACTGCTGTATAGATCATGGAGCACCAATATGGACCATGCTGCTTCAGTATTAACCATGGAGCACCACATGGGTCATGGGTGGAGCACCAATATGGACCATGCTGCAGCGCTATGGATCATGGAGCACCAACATGGGTCATGCTAAACCAATATGGATCACAGAGTGCTAATATGGACCATGAAGCACCAATATGGAATGTGGAGCACTAATATGAATCATGGAGTACCAATACACAGGTGTATGTGTACACGGTTTAGTCATACTCTTAATCTACTTGCTTCTTTTTATATGCCACTGCTTTGTGTGTCATACACTAACTTCTACCTGACATAATATACAGCTTGGTGATCATTTTACGTATTTTACTTTTCATTACTTGTGTACATGTATACACAAAATCACAAAGCTGACTCTAGAATTAATTTTGATGGCAACTTTGAAAAATTAACATAGGTACCATATCAGCTCTAATGACCAGTACCCCCTGAAAGCAAGTTAAATATTGCAATTTATTGAACTGAACATATGCAGCCACACTCACAAGTTATATTCCCTACTGCAGTGGCCATATATTGCTGAAAAGACTACATCTAACAGCTCAACCACACGTTTTTGAGATCACTCTTTGAAGATACTTAATTCGCTTGTCTGTTAACTTGCTTACACTTATGACCCCCTGCAGTATAATACCATTGCTGCTGGTAACCGCGCTCTCTTAAACAATTGCACAAGGTACAGTAACACAGACGGACTACTTCAGCTGCATGTGAGCCAAGAAGAAACACGCATGATGTACATACAGATCAACTACCTCAGCTGCCTGTATGAGCCAAGAAAAAACACTTACAATGTGCACATTGACTATTTCAGCTGTCTGTATGAACCAATAGCAAGAACAAACACATGATGTACAGATCAACTACTTCAGCTGTCTATGAGCCAAGAAGAAATGCACATGATGTACAGATTAACTACTTCAGCTGTCTATGAGCCAAGAAGAAATGCACATGATGTACAGATCAACTATTTCAGCTGTCTATGAGCCAAGAAGAAAATTATGCACATGATGTTCAGTTCAACTATTTCAGCTGTCTATGAGCCAAGAAGAAATGCACATGATGTACAGATCAACTATTTCAGCTGTCTATGAGCCAAGAAGAAAATTATGCACATGATGTTCAGATCAACTATTTCAGCTGTCTATGAGCCAAGAAGAAAATTATGCACATGATGTACAGATCAACTACTTCAGCTGTCTATGAGCCAAGAAGAAATGCACATGATGTACAGATCAACTATTTCAGCTGTCTATGAGCCAAGAAGTAACACGCATGATGTACATACAGATCAACTACCTCAGCTGCCTGTATGAGCCAAGAAAAAACACTTACAATGTGCACATTGACTATTTCAGCTGTCTGTATGAACCAATAGCAAGAACAAACACATGATGTACAGATCAACTACTTCAGCTGTCTATGAGCCAAGAAGAAAATTATGCACATGATGTTCAGATCAACTATTTCAGCTGTCTATGAGCCAAGAAGAAATGCACATGATGTGCAGATCAACTATTTCAGCTGTCTATGAGCCAAGAAGAAAATTATGCACATGATGTTCAGATCAACTATTTCAGCTGTCTATGAGCCAAGAAGAAATGCACATGATGTACGGATCAACTATTTCAGCTGTCTATGAGCCAAGAAGAAAATTATGCACATGATGTTCAGATCAACTATTTCAGCTGTCTATGAGCCAAGAAGAAATGCACATGATGTACAGATCAACTACTTGAGCTGTCTATGAGCCAAGAAGAAACGTGTATGATGTACAGATCAACTACTTCTATTTTGGAGAGATTGACATTAATACTGCAAAGATCTTTCAACCAATCAAAAATATCATGCCAAAATTTCGTAGACACTAAAATACAGTCATGAAAAAAGTGAACCAGTGTTACATTTTCCTCCCTAGAAAACATACAAAGTGAAAAATCTTTCAAACCCATTTTACATAGTCAGTTTATAATTTGTAAAAATAATTAGTGCAAAAATTTAGACTGAAAGATTCTAATATTTGAGGAGATCGTACGTTTATATCTGTGGAAAAAAGTACTGCCAGTATCCGTAGCTAACATCTACATTGGGATCATTTGCCCATTTACCAATTACCAAACATTCAGTCCTTGTGTGTCTATCCAATAATTCTGAATACATTATTTTTGATTCTCTTTGATTTCTTCAATTCAATAGTAATCCTTCCATACAATGTAATGCTTCTCTGTGAGTATAAGTTGAGTTGGGTTTTTTATTTTTTTAAGTAAAGAATCATTTCAAAAGTATACATTCATCAGGGTCATAACATATTTTCATACCCAATAATGCAATTGGTCCATCACACCATTTCAGTTTTTTAGAGGTAACAATCAAACTACTCACAGACCAGAATAAACCTCAACATCAGGATCATGATGATCCTCTACTCTTCTGACTGGAATATGCTTTAACAGCTAGTATTGCCACACATGCACTGTAGTCTGTATAGCTATATACATGTACAGTGGTAGCAAAGTTTGATCTTTAATTCATAAAAAATAAGACAAAATTGCAGTGCCACCTTGTGGCCAAAATAAGAACTAGGTGACCCCAGGTGACCCTTTGTGCAATATCAAAGCAATGAGCCAAGTAGTTCTTGAGAAGATTTTTTTTTTCCAAAATATCAATTAAAAATTTCATGAAAAATAGAAAAATTATTGCATCATCATGTCCTTTGCAAACTTGGTAGAGGTCCACCTGGGGAACACCCATGTGCAAAAGCAAAATATTCCAAGCACCGCTTTTTGAAAATAAGTTGAAAATGTAAATACAACAGCCATATATACTATACAGTGGCAACACTTACCTACGGTTGCAAACCTTTGATGTCCTATAACTTTGTCAAAAATTAACATATCCATATCATTTTTGCAAACTTTCATTGTCAAAAGTCAAATTATAATCTGATAAAATTTTAAGCAATTCGATTTTATTTCAGTAGTCTTTGCTTCCATTTCATTTTTTAAAATATACAGTTTTTGCTTCAATTCTTTTATTTTATGAAGTTTTTGTTTTTTCTTAAGAGAAGCATATTCAATTCTCAGCTCGGATTCTGCATTTTATTGTGTCCCACAAGAGGAAGGGGTTTACATTGCAATTTAGTTCCTGTGTTTCTAGCATTGTTGTTTTAATCTTATTCACATATTCCAGGTCACTTAATAATGAAACATTTAATTCCCAATATTCGGAACCATGAGGTACATTATTTGTTATAATTAAAAATGACAAGGCTACCATAGAGTGGTAAGACTGAAAGCCAGGCCTTATGTCACAGGTTTTAATCAAACATGAACTCCTAAAAAAAGATAAGGAAAAAGTTAAACCTACAAAAAAAAAACTGGGTTTGGTTTATTTTCATGCCTGGGGAAGATTTTAACTCTCCATATGTCAGTAAGATATGTATCTTCCATCCAGATATGAAAAACTAGTTGTGACTCATTATGTGTTTGATACTGACCACATTTGTTTGTCCAAATCTAAGTACATACATGCAACACATAATGTTA
Organism: Hermodice carunculata; assembly: GCA_964020975.1. Lineage (NCBI taxonomy): Eukaryota > Metazoa > Annelida > Polychaeta > Eunicida > Amphinomidae > Hermodice > Hermodice carunculata. The sequence continues at coordinate 30,140,998 of OZ026625.1, read as the reverse complement.
GTCTCCGCCAATAACTCTATTATCATTAGGGATACTCTCTATGATGTTTATAATTTCATCAAAACATTTTAGTTAATCCTCATAAGGAGTATCCAGGCAGGTTAATGTTAACCACCTGCTGCCAATTGTTACATCCACAATTAAATGTCTCCCATTTTCATCAATATCAGAGTAAACCTTATGAACTTCAAGTTGAAGCTTGAGTTTAAACAAAATTATTACACCTCTGGTGTGACTATAGACCCATGTGAAAACAGTGTAACTCCTGGATAATTCTGCTCTCCAACGATTTTCAGTCGCTTTTGTGCAGTGAGCTTCCTGGATCAAAACAATGCCTGCTTATGAGAGATGGTTTTTGCTTGAAAACACGGAGTTTACCCACAAGCATGACCATCCTGTATATGTAACCACAGCATAAATAAATATAGATAAACCCGACACATATTTGTCAGTGTACTACCACAATGCCTAGCATGTCATGCTGCAGCTGCCCTGCTATGTCTTACATGTAGATGCAACTCCAAAAGCCAGGTACTCATTTATTTGTACAAGTTTTCGCTCTCCTATAAGTCTATAACAAAGATACCCCATTTACCATATTCATCTTAATTAAGCACACACTCCCTAATAAGTGCACCCCCCCCTTTTTTTTTTGAAAGAAAGACCCCTAAAAATATCCCATATTTCTCAAACAAGTGGTAGAATTCATTATTACCCTTAGGATCTATATTTCTTAAGCTTTTGTGGATGAATTTTTTATGGCACACTGTGTGGTTATTAATATGAATATGGTATTTGTATAAGTTTGGCTCTTGTTCAAATCAATAACAAAGATACACTCATATATTAGTATATATTTCACTCTCCTACAAGTCCATGAAAAAGATACACTCATGCACTTGTATATATTTCACTCATGCCCTACCCTTGCAAAATCTTGACTCAGTCACTGTGTAGCAAACACGCGCAGACTTTCCTTATTATTCCCCCCTTCAAAGAAGGTGGGGGCATATATTGCTCATGCCAGTCGGTAGAAAGACTGGTTTTCACACCATAACCCAAGAAATTTCTGAGATAGCACTTTCATAGTGACCAGGTATATACTCCAGTACAGGGGCTAGGTGAAGTATCAAGGTGGTTGACCTTGACTTTATTTACAGGGTCCCAGAGACACTGTAGTAAGTTTTGGTTTCTGCACAATAACTAGAAAAGTTTTTATGCTAAGAGCCTGTATACTGCAGAGGATTATAGTCCATATCCAGGGCTAGATCAAATTTGAAGATGGGTGACCTTGACCTAAATTCAAACGTCAGAAGGGCACTTTAGTAAACCTGGTTTCTGCCTAGTAACTCAGAATTTAAATTATGACTTTAATATTGCACATGGTAACAGTCCTTACTTAGGGCTTGGTCAGCTTAGAAGATGGATGACCTGGACCAAATTCCCAAGGTCACCAGGTTGGTGGGTTGTTCAGTAGAGAGACTGTGGTTTCCCCACAAAAATTCAAGAAGTTTTTGAGATTCATGTAAGACTTTGATAGTTCCCAGGTATATATTCCTATATAAGGGCTAGGTGAGGTATAAAGGTGGTTGACCTTGACCCTATTTCCAAGGTCACAGAGACACTGTAGCAAGTTTTGGTTTCCACGAAATAACTAAAAAAGTTTTTGTGGTACAACCTGTGTATTGCACAGGATTATTTATAGTCCTGATCAAGGGCTATGTCAACTTTGAAGATGGGTGACCTTGACCTAAATTCAAAGGTCAGATGGGCACTTTAGCGAACTTGGTTTCCACGCTGTAACTCAGAATTTAAGTTATGACTTCAATATTGCACACGGTAATAGTTTTTTAATTAAGGCTTGGTCAGCTTAGATGGATGACTTTGACCAAATTCCCAAGGTCACCAGGTTGGTCGATCGGTCTGTAGAAAGACTGGTTTCTGTTCCATAGCTCAAGAAGTTTTTTCAGATATGACTTTGATAGTGCCCAGATATATACTACTACATAAGGGCCAGGTTAAGTATGAAGGTGGTTGACCTTGACCCTATTTACATGGTCACAGAGGTACTAAAGTAAGTTTTGATTTCCATATGATAATTAGAAAAGTCTTTATGATACATATAGGACCTGTATATTGCATGTGATTATAGTCCTTATGCAGGGCTAGATCAAGTTTGAAGATGGGTGACCTTGACCTAAATTCAAATGTCAGAAGGGCACTTTAGTGAACTTGGTTTCTGCATTGTCACTCAGAATTTAAGTTGTGACTTCAATATTGCACATGGTTATAGTCCTCAATTAGGGCTTGATCAGCTTAGAAGATGGATGACCTTGACTAAATTCCCAAGGTCACCACCTAGAGTCCTATTAGTGAACTGGTTTCTGCATGATAACAAATGATGTTTTTGACCTACAGTTAAGCCCGTCTAAGACTTAACAGCTAAATGCATTTTTTGTGTTCTAAAATGTTGTACTGGGGTTTGTAATAGTTGTAAAAGGTTTGCAAAGGTTTATAAAGATTGAAAAAGGGTTTCAAATGGTTGAAATGGTTGCAAACCATTTCAACATTTTAATCAATAAGGTTTAGAAAGTGTGTGAAATGGTTAACCATTAGAGAAAGGTTTAAAAGTGTGTTTAAAAGGGTTTCAATGCAATAATGGGAAATGGTTTTGAAGTGGTTTGGAAGGTGTAAGAAATGGGTTTGGAAAAGGTTTGCCTTTCACGAAAAAAGTTGCAAAAGGTTGATGCGTTTGGTGACTGTTAAGTTTGACGCGGGCTTAACTGTAGGGCTTTCATACTGCACAGGAATATAGCCTTCTTCAAAAGCTAGGGCAAGATTTGAAATGGGTGACTTTGAGTCGATTCCCAGGGTCACAGAGCCACATTACTGAATTTGGTTTCTGCTTAATAACTGCAGAATTTTTTGAGCCAAAGTTTTTATTTTGTATATGTTTATAATCTTCTATTTGGGCCAGGTCAGTTTCAAACAAGGGTGACCTTGACCTAATTTCCATGGTCACAAGGCCACTTTAGTGAATTTGGTTTCTGCATCCACTTCCCAAGGTCCTGAGTGCCCCATTTAGGGCTATCAACAGGGTAATGAGGGTGCCGGTGAACATAAATAAGGGTAGGGGGGCATCTATGTTTTACAAACATGTCTTCTTTGAAAACTGCCCTTGTAGTTACGCAGGGATACATCTAGGCATTCAAAATTTGTACACAAATCTAAAAATAAAACAGTAATCACTGCAGAATTTGGCCTGACTCTTGTATAAATCATGTTAAAATTTACTAGCCATATGCAAATTTCTTTCACCAAATGAATGAAACATTAGCATTAGGCTAATTGACTACTGGTACCAGCGGTCCCTGTTAACAGAATACATCATCATCTTTGGGATTTCTGAAATGCTGTAGGTAAGTGCGGGGTTTATTATACTTAATTGATTTTATGACTCAATTTTGGTAGGCCCAATCATGAATGTTAGGTATAGACTTCAGTAGTTTTATTATATTTACGTGATATAGGCTACATTTTCAAGTAGGCCTATTAACAAAGCAGCATCATATTCCCTTTATTCCGTAACACATCAGCTCCCGATGTTTGTATTGAAGATGCAAATATGGTGCCGCCAGTTAGCAGAATGGCTTGTGCGGGGATTAATGGCACCAAAACAAGTCTTGCGCTGGTTCGCCGCTGATGACCCCATTTTTTAAAGGCTAATAAAGCCTAAAATTTTATTCAAAATTTCGAATTTTATGAATATGATTTGTTCCTTTCAAAAATTGAATTTGCTATGATTTAGAACTATCAGTTTTTCAGTGAATGGTACGGAATAGGACTTTGCTCTTACAATATTGGACTTGATAGTGTTCAAATGATGTGTGGACTTACAGAATTAGGTTTGTTAAGTTTCTCTTTGTATGAAACAGAAACAATTAAAATTGTCTTGATGTTACCAACACTGCTACCTCATTCCCAAAGATTAGCATGTTTCCTAATTTCTCAAACTATATGGTCCAAGTGTGTCTGCAAATGCAACTTGTAAAATATCAACTTTGAGTTATTGCTATCTTGTTTTAAAGCTGAATTATGCGAGATCAAGCGATCATGACAATGTCACATGTACATGTGGAGAAAGCCCAAGATGTCAAGCTCGGACAATAGCCCAGCATTATGAAAACCACATCCTTGTCTGCTGAACAGGATGAAAAAGCTGCCCGACTTCACCTCTGCAAACTCCTCGAAATTTTCATCGTACACAATACACTGCAGTTATGTCCAGGACAGATTTATGGCATGTCAACAGAAGAAACAGAGAGCAGGCAAGCAATAATTTCACCCGAGATGTTTCATATGTTTTATTTAGATGATTCATGGTGCCCCTGGGTGTTTGGGGTCACTATGGCAGATGAACGGGGAGTGATGCCTCTCTCAAACACAGGCATCTCTTATAGCCTTCCCTGACTAATCCTCTCCATTTACGTGGACAAACTGACGAGGACGCCCCATTGAACATGCCAAATTTAGCGAAGGGAAACCATCATTGGAGCACAATGTTATGCTACAGTGCCAGATTTATGGCTCTTACTCTGTCACATAAAGTACATCTTGGGTGACAACCGAGTGATAATATGTGTATTTTCATGCCATTATGATCACCGCTCATACAATCGGCTGATTTATCAACATCGCAGAATTTTCTACATGGAGCAACACACAAGATGGCTGTTGATGACTCCTTATAATTTAACTCTACTGCCTTAGATTTAGACTGGGTGAGTTAATTCTATGCCATACAATATAATGTCAATTTCATGTGGTTCAAGAGTTGAAGATTTTATTCAAGATATACCCTGATTATTCTGAGTAATTTCTGTCTTGACTGATGCCCAAATATATCAAAATGGCATGGTTGCAATGACCTATTTTCATTGTCAAAATATGTATTTATTCCAAGTCAAAACGATTTTTAATTTGTGGCTTTCACTATAAAATTGGCATATTTTGACCACAATACCTATCAAATCTACATTTTTGGTTAGTTTTTTTCTATTTTGTTTTCGTTATTGTCATTTTATGTGACCAACAAAATAATTTGTTCTCATTGTCCATCTGGACTCACAGCGACCGACAGACTGAGTGTACTTTCCCCTTGTAACGGCTACATAACAACACCAAAGATAGGAAAAAAGCTTCCATGTGGTTAATATTGAACTGAAATATAATAAAATTCCGGATGAACATTTCCTATGTCATTTTGAGGACTTTACTTCAAGAACACACCGGTCACTCCAAACAGAAATCCCAAGCAGCAGCCAGCAAACTCTGGGAAGATAGAATAAAATAGCGGTCATGAAATATCTTATTTTAGAAAATAAAATAAACCAATGGAAAACTTAACGCACGTACACTTCACATGCACATAATCAGTAACAAGTGAATCTCTCAGAAATTACAAATATTTTGTCCAGATTTCTTGTACCTTTCCAAACTACCTGATGCACAGACTAGCTGTTGTCTAATTACTAGCATGACCTGTCCGGCAGATTGCCTGATTGACCGACCATGCAGCAGGATGAGATTTAGACCAGATTCACAACTGAACACAAAACAGATCGTGGGGCATATACAGCTTCGTGGAAACTGGATAACTGTATGTATTGGTACGAGCTATACATAAATGAAAGGATGCGGCCAGGCAGACACTAGTTCAGCCAATACCTGTCTGCGACATGTTCCTACTGACTTAGAACCAAGTCAACAATTTTCAGGAGCCATTTGGTTTTCTACTCCTTCGGTGTTGATCAGTTGTTGAAGGCCGTACTCAGCATTGCCAGGAGATGAATTACAGTAACAGACTTTATCACCTGCTAGCTGACACATCTCTTTGTGAGGACCTTCAATGAATTCTCAGTTAATTTTACTTATAGGAACCAATGCTGCTGACACTGTCTACACTTGCCATGCCTGTGTTACTTACAGTTTTACATGCATACTTTCATTCCATCTGTTTTTCAAATATGATAGAGAAAAATAATAAATCAATGAATGATGTCATATAAATTCCACTGCCAGAAATCACCAGCGCACATGTACATCAAAGTGTTTTCAATATCAACTAGAACAGACTGATTTTCCAACAGAAAATCAAATGTCTCCCGGTGGAACACTTACTTCTCTGAATAAGCTACAGGTGATAGCAAATTACAAATGACCAAGTTTGCTTGAAAATTACAATCCTATTTTAGCTCTCACCTAGATACATTACTCTAGCAATTTTCATCAAGTTCTTCAAGACTTATTGTAGAGAAACCAATTTCACATAAATGACCCTGTGACCTTAAGAATTAGGTCAAGGTCACCCAACTACGATCCAATTGTGGATCTCACCTTGATGCATTATCCTTCCAAGTTTCATCAAATTCCATCAAGTTCTTCAAGACTTATAGCACAGAAACCTATTTCATAAAACGGACCCTGTGACCTTGAGAATTTAGTCAAGGTCACCCAAATATAAACCCAACCTAGGTCTTGCCTAGATATATACTCCTACCAAGTTTCATCACATTTCATCAAGTTCTTCAAGACTTACTGCAAGGAAACCAATTTCATATAAGTGACTCTGTGACCTTGAAAATTAAGTCAACATCAGCCGAATACAATCCAAACCTAGCTCTTGTCAAGATACATTATCCTACCCAGTTTCATCAAATTCCATCACGTTCTTCAAGACTTATCGCACGGAAACAATTTCACATAAGTGACCCTGTGACCTTGAGAATTCGCTCAAGGTCATCCAAATACAATCCCAACCTAGGTCTTGCCTAGATACATAATCCTATCAAGTTTCATCAAATTCTGTCAAGTCCTTCAAGACTTATCGCACGGAAACCAAGTGTTGAAGAACGTGAACAACAACAACAACAAGCAGAAGAAGCGGATGAAACCGGCACTAAAACAATGTGTCCCCTGGCTTCCACCGGGAGACATAAATATTGAACTCTTTCAATGCCAAGTTTTGGACTGAGTCAACAGCTTACCTCATGGCACTTTAGAGGCCTTTATATTCTCTGGAAATACAGGCATGCTGGTACTAGAATGAAAGGTCTTTTCAAAAGGAATATGAATCTGGCATCCTTATCATAATTTAGAGCAGTTTGTTTTGAGTAATTTTACTTTTGTCAGAAGTACTTCGACTTTTGTTCCTGTTGGCATTGAAAGAGTTAGTCAGCAGCTGGAACTGACAGGGTTAAAAATGGATCAGGACAGGTTTCTGAGTAGAGGTCAGCGAGTCACAGTCAATAAAATTTTGTTTGCAGCTCTGGGATACTTAGGATCAGTGTTTTTCAACTCACGCCTATCAGTCCTTTGGGTCATCTAAGCGAAAAACCCAATCAAATGATTTGTTTATATCTTGTCTAGCCACTGAAACCTGGTCTGAAGATAGATTATTCTTTAACAAGCCATTACTTTATCAGAGATTTGCATGTTTAATCATGCATCACTTACAAACCTTTAACTGCATGGAATTATGACACTGATTTAATATTTCACAAAATTTATAAATGAATGATGTTAACATTGTTCTTAGCCAATCTGAGTCACAAGCAGAGGCCTTTTATTTGAAAAAATCACCAGGAAACTTTTTTTATGATGCCATTCTACTGTTCCACTGCCATGCACAGCTATGCAGTGCTTAATGCTTTTGTTCCTTAAACCCCTCATATAGACATTTATAGTGACATAAGACAATCAAAAGTGAAACACCTCGCCCGTAAAACCCCTAGACACATCTATTACCTGCCAGGACATGAATCACAGGTTAGGAGTCCCAATTTCTCTATTAAAATGCCAATTTTATTATAAGAGAGAAACAGATTAATCAAGAGTTTCACACAATCCAAATATTAATCAATATGAGGGAATTCACTTTGTGCAGTTTGCTGAGAAGGCTCAATATAATTATAGGGTTCATGTCAGCCAGCTTCCTGTTAATCTGAAAACTCGGCAACCACTTCAATAGAAGAACAATCATCCATGTATTCACCGTGAAGTTATTCAGGAAAATCAAAATGATATAAGCGTGGGAGCATGCATTAATATGCTGTGTGTGGCTTCATATTTCAAGAACTACAATGCACGGAGAAAACATTTTGCCTGCAATAAACATTGAAATGAAAATTATGTGCTTTTTTTTAAACTTTAAGCATGTTTCAGTGTCTTTGTCATGCAAACACACACTACAACACCTACAATTCATTTTTTAACAGGAATTTAGCTCTCTTGGATTTTAAACGATATACAACATACCTCAAAAAAATCTAATCTGCAATCAGTCCGTTCAGGATCACGTACATGGTTCACCAGCTACACCAATCCTCCTCAACACACCCACACTATCAGTGTGGAAACATCTGTGTATATATATGGTCTGCCTGCTGAGGCCAGTCACTCTTGTAACTCACCCCCCCCCCCCCACACACACACACACACTCTCAGTGAAGGCGCATTCCTCCTTCCGACATGTACAGTGGCACCTGTCTTGAGAGACCCCATATCTTTTTAAGACCCCTCTCCCAGAACAATGACTGCTATCTTTTCCATGCTAGTATACCTAGAATAAAAGACCACCTGTTTTGAGACCACATTTTAACCTGCCCCAGGGGAGGTCTCTGAACACAGGGACCACTGTATACATGCATGGTATGCCAGATGAGACCATGCAGTCAGTGTTGTCTCTCCCTCCAAACCCCTTTCCCCACCCTCACTGATCAGCCAGCCAGAACAGACATGCTCGACCAGTTCCCTGAGGACTCGTGCAACATCTGGCACGAATTTATGATATTAAAAAAATCGAGAAAGCAGAGAAGCATCATATTAAAATAGTGCCCTCTGGCTGTGTGGAAGTAATTTCACTCATTGCTAATTATATTATGAGCTGAATTCACATTTTGGTAATGTTGTTTATCCTTGAAATGGGTTTTATCTCATTTTTGCTTCTGCAATAGATATGCCACAGATGAATGCATATTTACATGAAATTCTACCATTTTTGTTGAGGGTTATCCGACTCTTGTGTTGGAATGTCTTGATAACCAAATGCAATATTTTTTTTTTGGAACACACACAAAGACACAGGCACACACGCACCTCTACACACACTTTACTTGTAGCGATCTTTAAATTTGTATTCTACTGTACTTTAGTTACAGGTATCTGGCTCTGTGTTGGAATGTACATGTATTATTATAGCTATAAAAATTGTTTAAATCTTTTAAAAATTAAAATTTCAACTCCATTGAATGTCAAAAATTTTTACTGATAATGCCCATGTAGCAATATACTTTTTTATGAACATTAAATAACCAAGTACTCAAAATATCATCCAATGGGTGAACAGCTTTGTCTCAATACAGTGAAACCTGTTTTGACAGATCACTATGGAAAAAGACCACCTGCCTTTTCAGACCATGTTTACCATGTCCATTGTGCCATCTTCCCCATGTTATTACACCTCTATTGAGACCGCCTGCCTTATGTGACCACTTTTAACCTGGCTTTAGGGGTGGTCTCTCAAAACAGGCTTTACTGTATAGTGGTACCTCTTTTGAGAGACCACCCCTAAAGCGGGTCAAAATGCAGTCTCTCAAAACAGGTGGTCTTTCATTAGAGGTACAGCAAAATGGAAAAGATAGCGCAGTGTTCTGAGAGAGTGGTCTTAAAAAGATATGCGGTCTCTCAAGAGAGGTACCACCATATATGCTATTCAATCTTGAGCAACCTTGTCCTGATTGGTCAAATACGTGTCACTGTATTTTTCAGTCCAGCCTAAATCACACACAAAAAAGCACAGCCAGACTTACAAAGCAACTGAAAGATCACTGACCCAAGAAAATGTAAACCAGTCTTCTATGAGTAGGTCAAATTTACAATGATTATTATCTTTTTTTTTTTTTTTTAATAGGACTTCTCTTTTTGGAGGAGATCGAGTGAGAAGTGTTGTTAAGTACAGAGATTCAATCCAAAACCTGGGCTGTACATAGGTCAATACCTAGGTCATAAAGCCCAACTCAAAGTGTTACCACATGAGCAACCATCGGGTGGGAAAATTACGATATTCTCTCTTGACACTGTGTCCAACAAAAGTGTGATATATGTACTTCATACACATAATTGTCCACTCAATCCAGTACATATTAATCAACTCATGTGATGCTAGCAAGGGACATTTTCATGGTATTGCATTCCAGTTTGCTGTTCAATACAGACCAGTTCCTCTGCCAATTTCTGATTGAGCATCAGAACCAATATACAAAACTATAGGATCTCTGGGAATCACCTTCACCTGCTGATGGTCGCAACATATAATGTATATTCTCAATGTTGTGGAACTAAATATCAATACACGATAAAAAGATACAAAAAGTGATGATAATGATGCTGACAATGGGGCATACAGTGATGATGTTGCTGATGGTCAGTGGTTTTGGCACTGCCTGGCAAGTCATGCTGCAGCTGCACTTGCGGCAGCTGCAGCATGACTTGTCAGGCAGTGCCAGAACCACTTACTTAAGACTATAGGCATGTTGGTGTTTGAATGAAAGCTCTTTTCAAGAAGAATTTAAACCTGCAATTATCATATTAAATCTAGATACATACACAGAAAAATCAGGGACTGGTATGGAATGAGTTAATCACTGATATCATCACTAAGTACTGGGCAGTAATGATCCCAAATCCAGCAGCTGAAGCCCTTTACTTGAATCACCAACTGACTCCGCCATGCTGTGGATGGATATTGGTTATCATTAACACAAACTGTCTCTCTCAATGAAAACTCAGTTTTGTACGGCTGAGGGTGTTCCCCCATTTGATGTTTTTTTTTCTAAATCTCTTCCTGGTACCATGCATCAAGTTTCCTAATGGAGACCCATCATTTATATACCCAAAATATTAAACACGGCTGAAGAACCAGAAACATATTACCAGAATACATCGGGCACTCCCTTGTGCCTAAGATCTCTTGGTAGGAGTGAACATATTGTTACAAATATGTGCTTCCAGTATACAATATTTGCTATATAAAGATGATCAATGCTAACAATTCTGCAATGATGAAGCCCACATTTGCCACAGAAACTTTGGGCCTGTTTCTGAGCACAAAAAAATTGACATCAAATAGTATTTATTCATCAAATGCACACAGTCCTCAAGAATTCTGATACCCATTTGATGTCATTACACTGGGCACACTGTGAAATGTCAACAAATAAGTGAAGTATTATAAAAGGATAGGAAAAGTTTACATACCAGCTGGAGACGGACGTCAAGCAAGGTAGCATTCCTCTTGGTGTGTTATAGTGTTGCAGCTGGATCCCCGGCATCCACAAGCCTTCAACATCTACAACAATGCAGCATGTGGCAGTCTTGAGTCGGTCACGTAGCAGGACAGATACTGTGGTGACACACCTCGGGACATGGTGAAGCCTCGACGGTCGTGATGTCACAGCGTGACAAATTGCTACACCCAAGTGCAGTGAGCACCAAATGATATGCGCAAGCAGCCACAATGCATAACAATGCGCATTGTCAGGCAATTCCATCAGATTAACAGTGAAGTCAGTCGCAAGATGCCAGTCTATCTCTGCCTTCACACCTGCATGACTAAAAACCAAGAAAAGACACAGATAACAGGTCAAGAAGCCAGTATCACCGACTACTTTGAGAAAACATGGCCTTTTATGGCAAGACAGTTGAGAGATAACAAAAGCACGTGCCTCAGAAACAAATTACAACACATGGTGGTTGGGCCATTTCTACATTGTGTCCACAACCAGCACATTAATCATTGCTTTGTTCATTAACTCATTCCATACCAGTCCCTGATTTTTCCGTATATCTACCTAGATCTAAGCCGGCAATTGCATATTTTAAATTCTTCATGAAAAGAGCTTTCGTTCAAATACCAACATGCCAATTGTCTTAAGCCAGTGGTTCTGGCACAGTCTGGCAAGTCATGCTGCAGCTGCCACAAGGGCAGCTGCAGCATGACTTGCCAAGCAGTGCCAGAACTACTGACCAAGGCCTGTCACCACAGTATGGGATGAGTTAAATCATTTGCATTTTGTTTATAGAACATTACAAAAATCAAATTTGTGGCAATAGTACTGATGTTTGTGCAAAGCCCATAATCTTGAACCAATATTAATGAAACCCTGCCAGACAAGCACGTACATTGAGATTATCTCATATATACACGGAGACAGGGAACACAAAAATATGCAAATATATGAAGTGAAGATTGGTGCATTTATATCTATTGGCAACAACTTCACCACACAAAACTGTTGAGGGTAAATCTATGTTAGTTCTCAAGTGAAAAAACTAAAATGACACCATATGCCACTTAATGCCTAAGAAAATAATATCAGTGTTATTAACCACAACTATAGATCACTCAACAACATTGAGTAGTCATGTTGGAGATGTCCCGTTTAAACTGGGAACATGAGTTATTATCTTACACACAATCATTAATTCCATGTGGGACCCTTACCTCAATGATAAACAGTTAAAACTAATATGCCAAACAATTTGTGACTAGAATATGTACCAACAGAATAATACATTTTATTTGTGTACCAGATTTGTCACAGCAACAAAGATTTATCTAGTATCATTACATGTAGGGTGATAGAACAAAGAGGAAATTTATTTGAAGTACCCAGGACAAGACTCATGCTGTCTTGAAGCATGATGAAACTATCACGACGGCCCGGTTGGGGGGGGGGGGGAACCAATAATCCATATATTTCTACCCAAAATATCCAATAATCCCCCAAAAATATTGACCCTAATTGTAAATTTTCAGTTTTTCAATGAACATAAAATACTTTATTCAGGTTAAGATATAATCCAATAATCCTTGTTTTCTGGAACAAATAATCCAATTATCCCTTTTAAACGGCCCAATAATCCAAAAACCCTAACAGGGCCCCATGATGATGATATTTCACTGAAGCTTTCAATTCCAAACCTTAAAAATAAAAACACACACACAAATTCATTAAAAATATAAAGCAAGAGACTTCTTGACATACAAAGCTTATAAATTTAGTGTATATAATGTCCAGCAGATGGCACTTAGCTCTACATGAAATCAGAGCTAAGTGCCATCTGGTGAACATTTAACACACTAAATTTATAAGCTTTATATGTTCACAAGCCACTTGAGGACTCCCAGCTTTGAAATGAACAGGTGCAATATAGTCACGGTGTCAAAAACAATACACAGCACACATGGCCATGGTATGATGCATCTCAGGTATAAATTTCATTATTCTATCTCTTAGGGTTCTAGAGATATGCTCCCAAATGGACGGACACGGCCCCATGCCTACTAACTCTGTCCTCCTATGCAAAAGAAAGCTATACAATACATACAGCACACATGGCCATGGTATGATGCATCTCAGGTATAAATTTCATTATTCTATCTCTTAGGGTTCTAGAGATATGCTCCCAAATGGACGGACACGGCCCCATGCCTACTAACTCTGTCCTCCTATGCAAAAGAAAGCTATACAATATATACAGCATGTCTGGATGCACAAAAAATGGATATGCTCTTGGGCTCTGTGACCTTGAAAATAGGTCAAGGTCAAAAGCAATACATGGCGCACATGCCCTTGGTATGATGCATCTATGGTATAAATTTCATTATTCTATCTCTATGGGGTTCTAGAGATATGCTGCCAGACACACAAAAATGATTATGTTCTTCGGCCCTGTTTTCAAGGTCAAAAACAATACACAGCGCACATGCCCGTGGTATGATGCAACTCTGGTACAAATTTCATTATTCTATCTCTTAGGGTTCTAGAGATATGCTCCTGGAGGGACGGACATCTCTACTTTGATACACTTATGTAGAATAACATGATCCATATTCCTACTCAGGAAAATTTGGGAATATTTATCCAATGTGAAAATTTATGATTATACAGTACATGATGTGCGAACACTCATGTCCCTGAAGTAACCGTACTTGTAACTGTGTTTTGAAGATATTTGGTTAAATACACTGGACCAACTTTAAAAATACTCTGCCTTCTCATAACTCTTCCTACCATACCTGTAAAAATTACTAACCATAACAACATTTTTGAGCTCCAAAGGCACTTTCTTTCCTATTAGATCTCCATTTTCCACTGTCCAGGCTGTTTCTGTGAGTGTGGTTTCACAAGTCAACTGATCTGTGTTTGGATGCTTTTACTGGAGTCTTCATCCTGAAAAATTAAGTACACAGTCCATCAAGTAAGTGCCTGGTCCATAAAGTAAGTACATAATCCATAAAGTAAGTGCATAGTCCATAAAACTAAATGTAGTTTTTTGCTTATAGTCCAAAAGCATCATGCATCCCCTGCCCAGGTTCATGTCTGTCACCATGGTGAATCAGCGTTCTATGGACTCACTCATAAGGGGCAGTCAATCGATCTTGGTCAAAATTACTGGGTACAAAATTACTCTCACCAACTGAAACTCCATAATTATATATATATATATCAATTTGACCTGGGTACTTTACCTAGTGACCCACATGTATTAATGTTATGGGACACATCTTTAGGCCAAGATATATGTGTGTGAAGTTTCTTGCATGTACGTTAAAGTTAAATTTCAGCCCAAACATTATTTTACAAGGATATACACGTATCGCTATGACCCAGATACTTAATCTAGTAGCCTACTTTTTGTACATGACTCACTCTTGTGACCAGATACACATGCATGTAAAGTTTCACGATTCTGAGTAAAAGGGCAATAGAGTTACAGGTGGGATGTGAAATGTATTTTCAGTGTCACATGGTATTATCACTGTGAGCCAGATAATTGACCTGGTGACCTACTTTTGTTATATATCACTAGTAAATTATTTTGGCGGCGTATGTTGCATTTCGGCGGCAGACAGCGGTACACAGCGGCAGAGAGCGGTTTCCAGCGGCACAGAGCGGCGGTCTGCGGGCCTGCCGCCGACCGCCGCTGTCTGCGGCTGAAACCCAATTGAGACTTCTGGGGCTCTGCGGCAGACAGCAACTGAAGTGTTATGAGCCATAAATGAATGGGTACACATGGTTTCCTTTCCTTCCTATTCACTTGGATTCATATTTTACACTTAATATAATGCAGTTGTGAGGACAGAGCGGTAGCCAGCGGCAGATAGCGGTGGTTGGCGTCATACAGCGGCAAAAGGCTCTCTGCCGCTGGCCAACGCTATGTGCCGCTGTCTGCCGCCCAGCCCCAGAAGTCTCAATTGGGTTTCAGCGGCAGACAGCGGCGGTCGGCGGGCCTGCCGCCGACCGCCGCTCTCTGCCGCTGGCTAACGCTGTTTGCCGCTGTGTACCGCTGTCTGCCGCCGAAATGCAGCATACGCCGCCAAAAAAATTTACTAGCGTATGAAAGACCTTTAGGTGATGTTATATGTGTATGTGTGAAGTTTTATGAAACTAAATAAAAAAATTAAAGGAATTATGCAAGGATGTATCCTTGTGAGCCAGATACTTGACTTTGTACCCTACTTTTATGCATACATGTAACACACCCCTGTTCCCAGATACAAGTTGGTGCAAAGTTTCATGCTTGTTGGTCAAAGAACCATACAGTTGGAGCCCTGACATGAAGTGTAATATGGCCACTATGCTAGTTTGACCTCCAGTTTTACTTTTCAAGATCACTCCTGGTCAAGATAAACAACACCAAAAGAAAGCCCAGGGGTACCTTCCTACTAATGTTTGATAGTAATTATTGTGAGTCTAGGATTAACCATTACTAAGATATAAGCCAAGATATCAATATGACCTCCAGTTTGACCTTTCAAGGTCACTCACAGTCAGACTTAACCACATCAAATGAAAGCTCATAGGCACTTTCCTACCACTGTTGACCATGGGCCTAGGGTCTACCATTAAGAAGATTTAGCCAATGTGTCAAATTTGCTGAGCTAACAAAAAACAAACAAAATCATGAATAAATTTAAAAATCAATGGAGCATGACAATACCAACTTATCTTCCCAGACCTGTAGATTGCGTGTACACAAAAATCAAAGAAAACGTGAACAGGTAGGAGGGTTATTGCCAAAATAAGATCTATGGAAGCACTGGTTGTGGCAGTGGATCTCAATCTACTTATGATGAGCCAGCTAGTACCCTGTTGACTGGAACTTGATGCCTGCCAAATGCTGATTTAACAGAATATACATGTACGTCATTATCACTTACCAACAGATGCTCCCAATTTTCAATTTGTTTTCCAACAAAATAATGTGACTTTGACATCTGGTTCCATTGCACCATTAGCTCTCAAGCTCAAACTTGAACACTCTGCATTTAGAGTGAACATATACATGACATTCAGAGTGACCTCAAATTGGTACTTGAGGACACTGTAAGTTTTATATATATATATATATATATATATATATATATATATATATATATATATATATATATATATATATATATATATATATATATATATATATATATATATATATATATATATATATATATATATATATATATATATATATATATATATATATATATATATATATATATATATATATATATATATATATATAATATATATATATATATATATGCACACTATTAGTTAGTCAATGGTTTGGAGTGGGATACAGCTTCTTAGGTGTGAGCTATATGTTGTATCCCACTTCAAACCATTGACTGATGATTTTATCCCATTTTTGATTGAAAAGCTGCATCTAGGGCTCTATCTACAAAGAAAAGACATGAATCAACATACAAATCAATAAAGCTGCAGCGCGCCCCTCCAGCTTGCAGCAGATTTGCCATTTTGTCGTCTGCATCGGTATGCGCACACAGCCGTTGGACACAGAACCTGTATACAACAGAGGGGTGGGATACAAGCAGAATGGCGGAAAAGCGTGGAATGCAGTGCATAGCCCATGGTTATTAGCCAATCAGAAGTTGAGATTTTTATCAAACATGGCATAAACATAATATATATATATATATATATATATATATATATATATATATATATATATATACAGTTACGCTCGCGTTCAAGTTAACAAACGTCAAACGCACCAACGTTTCCCAAACGTTTCCCAAACACTTTCAGTGAAAGTCAAACGTTTTGCAAACGCGTAGCAAACACTTTGCAAACACTTTCCAAACGCTTTACAAACACTTTGCCAAACGCTTTCAAACACTTTTCCAAACGCTTTCAAACACTTTACACTTTGCGCCAAATGCATGTGACACATGTACATGTACACTTAGTAATCTAATTCTAATGACAGGAATATTTTAACAAGTGTCTAAAAAGCTTATCAGCCCCTAAAAGTCCCTACAACATGTGCATGCCTCCATTTATGGATAAGCCAAAAAGCTCTGCTATGTATATTTCACAATAAAGTTTAAATTATGCTTTTTAAATAAAATCAGTTCTATCTAACAGTTTGTACATGTATCACTTACAATGCATGTGTATATAGTGTAGGCTATATCATTGTTTTCTTGTTTGCGTGACAAATTGCAACTGGTTCATGCCTGTGATACAGTGGAAAACGAGGAGAAACATGAAGTATTCATGACATCTTAAATAAAGAATTAAGTCTTTGATTAATTTTAGTTGAATTAGACACTTGGGTAAACGTTTTGGATCGTGTTTTATATAAATATATACAACCTATAATGCTGGATAAGTGCACATTTACATGTAGGTACATCATATATTGCTGGAGCTGTTGAAAATACGTTTGCAGATTCTTTGTCATTTAAATGGAAGTGTTTGAAATGCATAGTATTTAAATGCATTTGTGAAAGTGTTTGAAATCGTTCGGGTAATTATTCAACACGTTTAGAAAGTGTTTGAACGCGTTTGGAGAAGTGTTCGGTAGCTTTGTTAAAGTGTTCGAACGTTTTGTAAAAGTGTTTGAGATTTTTCCCAAATGCTTTCCAAACTCTTTCCAAACACTTTCCAAACACATTCCAAACGTTTTCAAACGTTTCCAAACACAAGCCAAACACCAGCAAAACGCGAATAAAGCGTTTGGCTGTTAACTTTTAGCCAGGCGTAACTGTATACACACACACACACACACACACACACACACACACACACACACACACACATAAATATATATATACATACATATATATATATATACATATATATATATATTATCATATTCAATGGTTATGCCTATTTTCATGAAATAACAGGCATGTGTTATTTTGATACATTCAAGCTTAATGCTTGAAAAACTGCCATCCGTGAAAAAAGATGACATAGTACGTGAAAATTAATATCAGTGATATACGCCGTCCCTTCTGGTAGCTCTGTAGGTGGTTGCAAGTGCACGGCATCTGTTGAGACGACAACAAGATAGCAGGAAAAGCAGTTGTTCCTGACATTCTTGAAATGTTGTCCTCTGGTGCTGCTGAGGTCATAGTACCATTGGGGAGGTTTGTTCAGATGATGAACACATTAATGACTTTGTCAAGGACCAACAAAACCACAACATGGCACGAAAAACCAACACAAATGTTGGTTTACTGATGCAAGTTTCTGCTTGAACATTCAGAACTAATACCATAAAATAGGCCTAACCATTCAATAACTAAATCATAACATGTTAGCACTTGTGTATCATTTTATCATGCCCAGTGATCCAACATCAATCACTCGCTTTGCTCCGCTACGCTTCTTCATGATCTCCGATCACCACTCGTGATATAAATGATAAACAAGTGCAACCATGTTATAATATATATATATATACATTATATACACACATACACATACATACATATATATATACACATATATATACATACATATATACATATATATTTATATATATATATATATATATATATATATATATATATATATATATATATATATATATATATATCTTAGGCCTTCTATCGATATTCTAACAATATAATCCTATCTTCATCTTATCAACTACAATTTTTTCCGGCTTTACCTGGGGTGAATATATATTATTTATAATCCATACAGCAGTGCAAGCATGCAGATCGACTTCTTGATATTTGTGGGAAGAAGTTGACCTGTGCAATCCGTCCAGCCTTGCCTAGAGTGGTCCATCCTTCCTCTCCTTCTCTCCTTCCCCTTATCTCCCTCCCCCCCCCCCATCTAGCTGGAAAAGGGTGGTAGTGTCTCTTCCGTGAACACCTGATTTTCAATTTTAAAGAGCATACACTCATCGCGTTTAGTGTGTTGAGTTGTTGCCAATGAGAAACAGGCTGGAAGACCAGGTAAAGTTCGCATGCTGTACGGATGCATTGGACTGGCCTGTATTTGTCAAACATGAGAATGTTGCCTTTTCACATGCTGTGAAACTTTCGCAAGTTTGCATTACTGATAAGCACTCATGAAATACCACCTCCTTGAGCAGATTTTTCTTTCCGAAACAGATTTCAAATTCTTGACGGTATGCGGCAAAATCTTCGGTATTCTGAACGATACATCATGTCGTCTTGCCATTTTTCTTAGGCTTAGGTTCTATTTTCCAAGCGTTTTTTTTTTCTTTTTTATAAAACTAGGCCTACATTGTTATAACATATCATAATAATCATAGTTTTTTTAAAAAAGGCAGGAAGTAGGGCCAATGGTTTTCCGTGTTTTTCCCAAACTGAAGTGGAATAGTGGATTTTTTTTCATCCTTAAAACAGAATTTGATATTTTTCTTTTATATGAATTATATATAAATATATAGCAGGGAATCAGATTTGAAAATTTTTTCTGATGAAACGGAATTCCTTTTTTTTTTTTTTTAAAGGAAAATCATTGGCCCTATGAAAGATGGGGAAATAAAAATATACATCAAAATGCAATGCATATACAGCATATAAATCAGAAATAAAATGCGACACAAATATTACACATGCTAAATAACCCAAGTATAAAATGAAAATAAAAGTACTTGACTCAACAAACTTGAAGGTACAAATATTAGAGTTGCACACTGAAAGCACGACTGCTGGGAACCGTTAAGTTGCAGGGTTCGACTCCACCAACCTGGAAAATTTGGCACCTTGGTATATGAGCAGAGGACCGGGGGCCACATGGGAGCATCAATGGGACAGTCCAGTGCGAACCAAGACCACCGACCCGACCCCAAAGAGGCATTTAAAAAGACTTTGTGAACAGAAATGTAAGTGATGCTGGGCTGAGCAAGGTTTTAGAATGTTATCTGAAAAAACATGTTGCTGTAACGAGTCAACTGTGCCATTAGTACCTGGAATCATGGTCCTACTGTCTGAAGGACTGAGCACGGCATATCTCAGTTGCACAAAACCCACTAAGCTCACTTTTGAATAAACAGTGTCTTTTATCCGCCTTTGTTTTGGTGGCAGTGACAGTTGGCAAAACCAATTCCATCATTTGACCGGAACTTAAAAGCTTGGATGTGCAATGATATAAGGGGGTTTTCCCACCGAACATAACTGCCCATGCGGCCTTGCTGTTCCCATTCTGCCCAGACAAGCAAAACAGCGTTTGAATTTTTGCTCTACCATGGATTTTATGAAGGGATTGCTGTCTCTATGGGGCAGTATAACTATTGATCATTTAAGACAAACTTTATATGCTTTAGTACGCTTTTCTCAACAAATGCCGGTCTAGTGCGGAACTTAAAGTCTACCTAAAACGATTGTATACAAACAAAGGCTGATATTGGGGCAGTTCAAATTTACGGTCAGTACTGATGTATATGAAAATTTTGCAATCATAAAGTGGTCAAATTGTTGATTTCCTGGCCCAGTATCCAATAAGGGGCCTGTAAATGCCAGTAACAGGCATATTATCCCGTGCCATAGAGTCATGGATATTCTACTAACGTTACTGTGGTAGACCATTGAATGGTAGACTAGCAAGAAAAAAAAAAAGCAAATAAAAGTTAAAAATTTGAAACATGCAAAATGCAATAAAATGAGTCATTTATAAAGGTAAAATGCTACCAAAGTGTACCTTAGGCTTAGGCGCACCTTTCAACGCTCGGCAGACCAGCGGCCGCGAATACACAATTGAAGCCTGCGCGTTACTACTATCCCCATCCCACCCTCACCCACCCGCTGTGGCTGTAACAAAGCTACGGCGTCTGAAGTGCTGCTGGTGCTCAGTCCTTCAAATACCGAGATGGTGGGTCCATGCTGGAATAGACTATACAAGTTCTTTTTCCAGCAAGTGAGGTTTAACGTTGGTGTATTTGCGGAGACTCCGTACTGCAACACTGGCGAAACCAGGTCCAGGATCCCAATGAAGTGATCCATGCCAGTGACAATATAATTTACCCGGCAACGGGGAAGATAGAATTCTCCGCTGTGTAAACTACTAGAAAAGCTCTAAAATACAATGAAATAGTTTTTGTTTCACATCAGCCACTGAAGGCACCATCTTTCCCCTAACCTAAGCCCAAGAACTGTTTTAAAATCCGTGTCCCCTGACCCCTTTCCATTGTTTTTAGATCGGTCTTACTCAAGTTTTAAACAAGTTTTTATATCGGTAGTTTAAAACAATATATAGCCTCTAGGGCCTATTTACCTACATGGTGTATTTGGAGTACTACTAGAGACACAGACATACATCAGGTTTCTGTTTAATAGTACCCTACCGCAATGTACCTACCGCACGCCGCAATACAGTTGCTTAGCCTTAGGCCTACCATGGAGGTATTATCGTTAATATGTCCATGGGCCTACTGAGTTTGTATTTACCGTGCTAGGGCAAGTCTGATGAAAAATGCTACCAGAGTCGTCGCCATCATCAATGTCACCCCACAATCAATTGATTCTTTGCTTTTTAAAATACTGACTTGGTGCGGTGCAACAAGTGTAATCGCTTACATTTTAGCCCCGAATTCTGCTGATCAATGTTGGATGGTTCTTTCATGGAGCTACCACGAGGTAGCTCCACGGTTCTTCCACACATGGCCCGATTATCACCAACTGGCCTCCTTCTTAGTCCATCTAGTCCCTCTGGCCCCAAATGAAACATTGCCATCAGTTCAACAGCGAGGCTGGCACGGGGTCTTCCCTTTTGAACCAATCAAAACGCCTTACAGAGTCATATGACCCAGCTGGCGCGCACAAACACAAACACGTGGGGAGGGGGGGGGGAAGCTTTGCCCAGAACGTCGGTTCACACCTAGACTAGTAGCCAACCCTAAAAAAAGTGGCTTATTTAAGGATATACCCCTCCCTATGGTAGAACAAATAACAACCCATTTTTTATTAAAGATTGGCATATTCTGCATTGGATTATGATGGTTGTGGTCTTTTAATTTGATGACAGGGGTATTTTATAGCCATATCTTTGAAAATAGTAGTCACCACTTTAACTATCATTCCATACAAGACACCACTGAGCAGAACTTCAAAAATAAATTCAAGAAACATACCAAATATGGCTCATAGTATCTCTAACAATATGGCAAGCACTGTACAAATGATGTTTGCATGGTTTTGTTGTCATAAAATGTCGAAAAATACCAAATTTGGGCAAATTAGTGCAAAAATTCCTTCAGGTTCGATATTCTACGGTGCATAAAATGTTACACAGTGCTCGAAGTCCTTGCTCTAGGAAAACATTTAATGCACCAAAAATTGCCCTAATTGTCGAGCTAAAAGGCAATATGCTAAATATAGCCTCACCTTTCTCAGAATTTAAATTGGAGAGAAAAGAGTTACCCCACCCCCCTTATTTTCTGGCAGGTCTAAAATGGTAATTTTTTGACCAGAACTGCCGCAATCTAACTATACAATCAAAAGTGAACAGGTAATGGTTGCAAATCATAACAATGTATGTTTTCAGTCATCCAGTAGTTGTCAAATAAAGCATAACACTAGAAAAGAAGACACAGCAAATCTATCTGTGTGCCTTCAAAATGAGAACCATCGTTCAACATCTAAATTTCGTGTATTAGCTTAATTTTCATAAATTAAAATGCTCAGCCGTGGTTCTTGGTTCAAGGTATGTGGCCATGTCCCAAACTTATAAAGTGGAGTTTGAATGAAACTAGTATCTATAGTAGTTTTGAACCTATTCAACATTCTAATTTTGTGTATTTGTCTAATTTGCATGGATCATAAGCCTAGAAGAACTTTGGTTTATTGTAAATTGGATGGGGTTATGCCACAAACCCATAAATTGAAATAGAAATGGCGTCTCTATGATACATTTGAAGCTATGAAAGATTTACATTTTGTATATTCACCTAATTTGCATAAATTAAAACCCTACAACTTTGGTTCATGGTTCATTGGATGCGGCTTTGCCACAATCCTACAAATTGAAGTTGGAATGGCATCTCTATGAACAATAGTTTGGGAGATACTCAGCTTTTAAATTTTTCAATGCCCCTTATTAGCATAATTTGAAATTCTACAACTATACTGTCCATTATAGTGGCAAGTGTCACAAAGATATATATGCACATTGAAATTTTGAGTCCATCTGCAATAGTTTGGAAGATATGGCGCTTTTAAAAATTTTGTTGCCTCTAAAATTTGCATAATTTTAAACATCATGACTATTCCAAATGAGATGCACACTTTTGCTGGTTATGTCAATCACCATGGCAAGCTTGGTGGTTTTTTCCAGTAGTGTCTGAAAAAAAAACTCTGGACCAACTTGGTCAGGAAGAAAGACATTGGCTTTTTATTTCTTTGTTAATTTATCTGAGATGAAAGACAACCTCTCCTATGTGACCACTTTTATCTGGCATTAGGGGTGATCTTAAATTGCAGGTACCACTGTACAGTGAAACCTCTCTACAGTGGGCACCTTCGCGACCAGAGAAAAGTGCCCATACCTGAGAGGGTCAGCCCTTCTGGGCAGTATTGATGAGTATATGTGCATGTACAGTGTACACATATAATAATACAGAGTGATATATATATATATATGCAATACAGAACTGTCTTTGTTCCTCTATTACCGAAACAAATTTTAACAGATGCTGTCACAAAACTACATGTACCTGTACCTGTGAACTGAGACATGCACTATACTGACTCAGTATTGGCTATGAAGAACAGGCTTCATCTCACTGGTTACAAGAAAACAAAGACATGAAAGTGTCCATTGAGATGACACAAATTCGCATACTTTTTCAAAATGCACCAAAATGTGAAAACAGTCACTGAGGACTATAAGTCAGACGTTGATCGGTCCAGCAAACTCTGCTCTGTATGTAGTCTATTTTTAACAGAGGGTACACCCTGGCTTGTTCTGCCTAGAATTCCAAATCCTCTGATCCCTTGGGACTGATAAGCCTAGCAGGCTCCTAGCCTCATGCAGGCAAACTCTGACTGGTCAGTCTCAGCCATGGTGCACTTACAGCTCTGTCCAGCATTAGTGTGAACATGGATCAGATATGTTTCTTGCATAAACAGAAAGAGATTCTCTGTATTTTATTGAGAACCTCATCACACAGTGGTTGGGAGTTCCCCCCTACCCACCCCACCCCACTCCTACCTCCCATTTGCTATAAGACCCAAACACCTTTCAAACCATAAACCCAGCAGGCATGGCCAGAAGGCAGCCTGTGAAGGTGTTACGCTACTAATTCAACCCGCAAAAAATGTAAACAAACCAGGTTGCAGTCTGTTCCTTCCAAAATAACTTATAAACCCAAACATATCCTATGCCAAATTGTTCTTTACAATATTCTGAATCATCCGAGAACAAGAAAACCTGGTCATCATTGGGAAAATTTAAAGATATTACCGTTTGCTACAGCCAAAGTACTGACAACAGTCACGTCGCCTTGCGCGGTGACTCGAAGTACTCACATTGTGGCTATGTTTATTCAGTCACTACGCTGGGTATGTTGAAAACTGACCTGTCAATAAATACCGCACACTGTACCTGTTAGTTTCAGAATTAAAAAAAGATGTTACCGTGGTCAGAATTATGTGAGAGGAAGCCCCCTGTACCTGTAAGTGTCACTTCTAATATGCACTCTATAATCCTTCTACCCGGAAGCCGGCGGATTTACTCACGTAATACCTAAAGGGAACAAGTCATCTCCACAATTATCAAATAAATGATCTTTGAAGATTGGAAATATTGTTTTGTGTACAAATCATATTAAAAAGCTTGAACTGGGGCCACAATTTTTCCCTAACAGCCATATTTAATGCAATAAACCAGAATGCATATGAGCAAAAACTGAAAAATTGTATGTGCATGTTGCAGGGGTATGCTACCAAAAAATTTTCCCAATGATGCCTATTGTAAATTGTGTTTTTCATGAGGTAAATATTGTGAACTTCCATAAAAAATACATGTCATATTGGTATATAGACTTTGGAATTGAATACGGTGACTGTAACTGAAACTCCATACCCTCTCAGATACAGAATTTTGGCCATATTTAAAATCGCCGTCCATCTAAACTGAGCTTTCTGTTCTCTTTAACAGTAATATCCTATTTTTGGAGTTTTCATAGTCATGAGTGTGCTCTCCATAATGAAATTATGACCCAGAAACCCATGGCATCATTTAAAACTGTGTGAGACATGAATCACAAAGCAAATTGTTTGCGGACCTCCGTCATTTTGTACAATTGAGTGTTAATTTTGAGCATAAATGTGATTTAAATTATCAAAATGCACGTTTATGTGTTTTTTCATTCATAGAATGTAACATTTCAAGTAATTAAATGAAATAATAACCGTACAGACCTGATAATGGGTCTTTCTGCTGCCCAAAGTAATCACCTGCAGTGCCCCTTAAGGTGTTACGCTACTAATTCAACCCGCGAAAAATGTAAACAAACCAGGTTGCAGTCTGTACCTTCCAAAATAACTTAAAGACCCACGTAATGCCATGAGACAGGTTCAAGTATCATGAATGCAAAATGGTTGCCTAGCACCATGGAAGCTCATAACATGCAGTACAGCAGAAGCCCTAGTCAAAATGTGGATTGTTGGGAAATTCACTGAATTTAGCATACATTGAAATTCTCCAACTTTTGTTTCCATGCTATTGGATTTGCCACTTGTCTCAAACCTATATGTGTAAGTTAGAACTTTCTTTTTATCTCCAATAGGTTAGAAGATTTGGAGCTTTTAAAATTTTAATTGCCCCTCATTTCCATAACTTTAATCATCATAACTATTCCAAGTCAGCTGCCTAATTTCACTGGTAGGTCAGTCACCAAGACAAGTTTTGTGGTTTTCGAAATAGTAGGGTCTGAGAAAAACTCCGGACAAATCTGGTCGTAAAGAAGAAAAAAAGAAAGAAAGAAAGAATTAATTCTTGGAAAAACAAAATGTCTGGGTTGGCACCCAGACATAATGAATCACATACTGGAACTTACTTTCTCAACTGTGCGACGCTGCGCCCGATACCGCTGGGCTCGCCACAGCCCAGTGGTGTCGGGCGCAACATCGCACAGTTGAGAAAGTAAGTTCCAGTGTGTGATTAATTTTATGCTTTGGTTGCAAATCATATAACACAACCCTGTATCATCAAATACAAAGAGACAAACAGGCATATATAAACTGTGCCAGTGTTTGGGTAAGTTCCATGTACTATGCTTCCATCTCCTAAGGTTAAGATAGATCATGGGATATGGATAAATTCACAAATGATGGTGCCATGATGAGTCATGGGGGAAAAAGTGGGTAGTGAATGTGTGTTAGTATATGGCATTCATTGCCAGCATTGGCAAGCTATTTGGAGATAGTGGACTATGTGACAAGTTCTTTGTTTTTTGTTTTTTTTTTTTCTTTCAAAAATTGCCAAATACTAGTATGTTGATAATTTCTGTAACACAGAGTCATTTTCCTTATTATCAAAGTACATGCAAATTCTGATATAAGGTTTTTAACTGCAAAATTGTGATAGCAAATTTATCAGTGTTTTGGACGAAATAATAGGTTTGATCTTCATTCCATATCCAAACTCAAAATTTTAAAAGAAGGTGACATTAAATTCACTTGCACTGGATTAATTAATTTGTTCTTGTGTCAAGTTTTAATTTGATCAATGACGAAGTATTATCAATTGAAGAATAGGGTCGTATAGCGACAAAGCAGTGTTTTTTCTTATTTTCAAAAATAAGGGGGTAGGGGTAATACTTTTTGGTGCTTATAAAATTTTGAGAAACTTGGGATAATAATTTCCATGTAACCTCGAAGCCTTATGGCTAAGGTAATTTTTGGTGTATAAAAATGCAATATTGGACAAGAATTGTAAGTTTTTTGACATATTTTTGGGAGATAAAAATGTCAAAATCAAAAATATTTTTGCATAATTGTGCAGTTTTCTACATTTTTTCCCATCTTTAAGTTCCTAAATGTCTAGTGTCATTATTTTCTTACTTTTTCACATAAGTTTTCTTTAATATAAGCCTAATGTCATCAAGTTTCAGCATATATTGCTGATTTTATGCACAAAAAAAAACAAGCAAAGTGAGAATTTATTGATTTTTAGAGTGATTCTTCATTATAAATGGTGACAAGATACACCTGTCACTAAAACAAATTACCACAACCATCATTTTCTTATGTCTCACAAACCAATCTTCAATAAAAAATGGGTTGTGTCTTGTTCTACCATGGGGAGAGGTACCCGAGTACTTTTAGGCTTTGGCCACTACCCTAACCCCACAACTGCTCATTTACCATGGCAACTGTTCTCCCGCCAGGCTCTGAACGATACAATAATTTGACGATTTTGACATTGAAGATGAAGATACATGTTTACAAATAGCAATAATATTGCACCCCAGAAAGCTCCATAAAAACCAAAAGATGAAAGAATAGGCCTATGGTTTCTCAATGCCCGACCCGATAGATAATAATAATAATAATAATAATAATAATAATAATAATAATAATAATAATAATAATAATTATTATAATAATAATAATAATAATAATAATAATAATAACAAAAACCCAAGGAAATTAAGAACTTGAAAATGGAAATAACCAATTTAAAGACAGAAATAGTACACAGGAGCAAAGAATAACGTAGGCTACACTTCACCACACAGACTTACAGTCAGACTTATTCGACACCAAGATTCCAGATTCAAGATGATACATTCGGTTGAAACTCTCTGGTAGGCCTATTGGTCTTGTTGAGGAGACTATCCTAAAAGCTTGTATAGCCGCTTTCGGGATTGCCAGGTGTGCAATTCAAGAGAAAAATGTTGACTTATGGCCATAGAGGTTAAAATAATGTATTGTAAATATATCGGGATGTTCCAGGGGTACATAAAAGTTGTGTTTCATTTCATAGAAATGCCAACCTTTAGAGTCAGTTAGCAGTATTTGTTGACATACTTGTTGGGTTCCGAATTAAATCTGCTATGAACAACAATCTGTAAACATTCACATATTAAGTTTTTCTGCAAATATAGGCCTAACAGTTTGCTAGCTGACACCTTTCATTATAATGATTGATTTTATTTTGTTTAACTATTCTCTAGTATGTATATAAATCTATTCTGGTTATCTCTCTTAACAAATTTAATGGGAGGACATCGGAGTAAATCAAATCTGGAAATTTATACCTTGTACAGTCTCTATCAATATTTTTGTTTGTTCTTGTAATCGGAATGTGAGGTCAAGTTTGGTAAATTTGTAATTCCATCTCTTCTATAGGCCTATATGCAGGGGGCTCGAATACTACTTATTGTCAGGTCAACCCGATTTGCTAGGTTGAAGTGAAAACTATGAAAGTAATAAGGTAGTTGATTATTGTGAAATTTATAACAAATTTTCAAACATGAAAAATGAAATAAATATTTAACTTTCATTATTGATAGATTTTTAAGAAAAGGATCCGTATGTGCATTATATTTGGTTTTAACTACTGCTCGAATAGCCTGTATCTGCACTTTTTGCAACCAATTCGAGTTACCAAAGTCCGATAATATTATCCCACAAGTAACATGAGATTCTAAAAGACTTCTATAAATCAGAACCAGGATATTAGTAGTTAGAAAGTTTTTCAGTTTTCTTAATACTCCACTTATTGGTGATATTTTGTTTGCAAGTTCATTGATATGTTGATTCCAGGTTAGACGACTGTCAAAAAGTACGCCCAAAACCTTAATTTGTGGGACTCGAGTTATAGGAGTTCCACGTATCTGAAGGTTACCGTTTGGAATTTCCCTTTGTAATAGGGTTTTCTGTTAAAAATGAAAGATCATATATTTGGTTTTACCTAAATTTAAGGAAAGCTAATTAATTTCAAGCCAGTCGCATGTTTTGTTAGCTCTCCATTATTAATTCAAGGTTTTCTGCTGATGAATTGAGTCCATTTGGTGTGAACAGTGGCCATGAAAGGTTCGTGTCATCTGCAAAGGTTATAATGTTGAAGTTTGAAGCCCATGATATATCATTTACACAAATGATTGACAAAGGTCCAAGAATTGACCCTTGAGGAACCCCGGTTGCTATCTGTAGTAATGAGGAAGTTTCATCCTCTAATTGAACAAACTATTTGCCATTTGACAGATAGCTTTTTAACCAGCTTAATTCTTTGTTTTTTATACCATATTGTCTTAATTTGGTTAATAGAATCTCATGATCTATGGTATCAAAAATCTTGGAAAGGTCTAGAAAAACTGCTAGGGGAATCTGATTCATATCTAGGTGATCATAATAATCTGTCAGTAAACTCCAATAATGCTAATTCACCAGGATAACCAAAGGTAACAAAATAACAGTCCCAAGGGTATGATCTAGGCTTATAGTCACATTATAAGTGACATGCACAAGAAGCTGTAAATAAGAACAATGAAGACCTCAGGAGCGAAACAAGCGGCTGTAATGTCAGATTCAGAATAATCAGCATTTATAAGCCATCCCAGCAGCAAGTGGGAAGTCAAACAACAAGCCTGATCCACAGCAATGGCCAGAACAGTTGCAGGCATCCAGTGCAAACCAACCACTGGCGTGCAGCAATCAAGGTCAAGCCTGCCTCTGAATGTACAACAGATGACCAAAGTATCTGCAAGACATGAAAGCAGTACAAATAATGTGTAATCTCTGACTAACTTTTCATTCCAACATTCATATGTCCATGTCATAGTATCTTGTATATTTTGGATATGGGCATACTGTTCAGGTACAGAGAAAAGTAATCGATTACAGATGGCCAGAGCCAATGGACCAAAAGTAAGTTGTCACTTCGATAGTAACGCTCAGTACCAGATGTTAGTAATTAAAAGCAAACTGAAGAGTTAACATTTGCAGCAACTTCATGAACCGTTTGGAGTACTCTTCCCAATACAGAGTTTCCAAACTGCATTTTGTTTGCCAAGGTCAAGCCAAGCTGAGAAATAATTATTGAAAATTCTTTGAATATATTTTTCTAAAATTCAAAGCTGGTTTTCCGTAAAACGCACGGACGTTGACCGAAATTGCAGATGAGCAGATTTTTTGTGAGTGTGCTCCGTTTACTAACTATGGAAATTCACGTCATTGTGAAATGAGCAAGTCTCCAAAAATTAATAGGCATGAGAAAATCTATGCTGTAGATCTTGTGCTGTGAAAAAAAGTATGAGCAAGCAGAGGGACCAAGGTCGGAAAAATAAGAAGAATTGACGTAGTTGTTGTTGTTGTTGTTGCTGTTGTTAAATATATAACATACGATAGAGCGCTGTGTAAAAATATTAACCTCCAGTGATTGCAATCTACGATATCGTAGCAAAACAATCACCATTCTTATGACAGATTTGTATATGTGTACTTATGTATATATGTATGTATTATGTATGTATGTGTCACAGTGTGTGTGTCTGCATGTGTTTCTCCGTGTGTAACCCAAAATATGGGTCGGCAGAAAATAAAAACACCCCCCCCCAAAAAAAAAAAAAAACAAAACAAAAACAAAAACAAACCCAAAAACAAAATAAAAACCAACAACAACAACAACAACAACAACAACAACAACAACAACAAAACCCTTGCCAGAACAAGTGAACGGCGCGTAAACAAAAGATAATTTACATGAACGAAATCGGAGACTGGAAGCTTCCAGAAAGGCACTGCGTCATAGGCCCCATCAGTACAAAACAGTGTAAACGTTTGAATTCTGAAATTTTACTCGCTTCCTCAAATATATATACATTGATATTTTGCAGATTATACAAATTCACGAACACGAATAACAAAATATGTGAACAGATACATTACAATACAAATACAACAGAATGCAGCGTTCTTTGGAAAAATGCTCTGTTGGTTCACCTCAAATAGGAGGTCATGACACAGACCCATAAATCAAACAATCAATCGCTTCATGAATTGGGACATTGGGCCATATCCCGTTATTTTTGTTGTGAAATTATCCCTTTTTCTATTATATCCAAAAAGAAGTTTTCTGCTCATTTTACTTCATATTAGTCAATTGGGTTCATGAGAAAGATGAATTTATTCCAACTGTTTAATTACAAAAATTCTGGTTACTTGTTTAAACAGTTTCTCTCATGCAGAGTTAAATTTGAACAATATAAAACCACATGCAATTAATCTTCTGACATATTACTGTTTTCACATGTTGTGTCAAGTTTTTTATTGTCTACTGTGTCTTCCTGTTTCAATTTTCAGATTATAAATCATGTAACGTTGTTCCTGATAGTTGAATCCTTTCCCCCTATTTTGAAACCAATTTTGAATTTGTGTGTGTTTTTTGTCGGGGCCTGGACTTGTTTGCATATTCATTTTGGTTTAAACATATTTTGTTTCAAAACACAATTGATCAATAGGCACATTGCCTATATGAAGACTGCTGGTACAAGCAGTGATGATCTAGACATGGAAGTGTTGAACTGCCAGATAACTGATAGTTGGTATATCACATTACGTAGAAATAGGAGAAGGGGAAAGGGTAAAAATAAAGAGAAGACTATTGGGTGAGTACATGTGCTAAGTACATCTATCACACCTTAGTCTAGCGATGGGATATACACTCACTAAGCATATTGCAAATTTAAAGTAGCTTATCTTTAAATCTTTTAGTCGATTTGATGTAACTGTGAACTGATCGAAAAATGTCAGAGTGAACGCTGCCAGGGGAGTAATTTCAGTTTGGAGCTGGTCCCTTCATGAAGCATATTTACTACATTGGAAAAAGTAGTGGAAAATATCTTCAGCAGAACATCCACAGGAACATGGTGGTGAAGCCAACAAACCTATCTAGTACAAGTCTGAATTCAGTCATATCCATTTTCCATTATTGACTTAAATATTTTGTATCATTATCCCTGAATTATCCATAAAGACTATCCTTAGTCAATTGTAACATATCAAATTGAACATTTGTAACATCAGTGGATATTATCCTAATTCACTTAGCACTGCAATATTTGTTGACTTTTTATGTACCTCAAGACAGAACAGAAGGAAACACGAATCTCTCAAAATGGATATTTTAGATACTCCCCTATCCCGCTCTTTGAAAAACATTAAAAGAGGACATCAAGCTTGGGGCCAGCATATCACAAGCCTATATAAGGATCTGTGCTAATTAAGTAAGAACTAATGGTAAAAATATATTCATACTTATAATACTTATATTACATTTACTCCTCTAAGTTTTCCGATGGCTTTTTGATCGTTGCTACTTAGCTTCGTCATAGCATTTATATAAATGAACCATTGGACTTAATTTCAATTCTAACAATATGTTTTGATTACTTCAATAACATTATTTCCCAAGCTAAAATTGCATTTTTATTTTGTGATCAAACTTACAAAGAATCATATCTTTTTATTTCTGGACGTTGATATTCATACTCAACTCTATAAAATATCTAATTGATCAATGCAATTTTGCAATCCAGATTCACTTTCAAAACAACGATGATAAGTCCTCCTTGTGCAAAAGACACTTAACTGTTTTATTATACAATTTACAGAGATTACTTTGGGTACCAAAAGATATTAGTAAGGTCATTAATGAAGACATTGATGAGGATAGAACTTAAAATACAACCTTGGTTGAACCCATTGTGTGGAACATTGTTTGATAACCCATCTTTTAATTTCAGGTGCTTTGAAACTCCAATATACATATCTTTGATAATGTTATAAAATTTTCAACTAATATCATATTTTAATAACTTCCGCCACAGGCCATCGTGCGAAGCCATATCAGAAGCTTTCCTAAAGCGTGTGAAACACAGATATGGAATATTTCCTTTTATCACACTTTTATGTTCTTATCAATTGGTGTTCTTAATGCTAAAATACGGTCACCTGTTCTTCAGTTTTTCGTAAAACCAATCTGAAATTCGTTCTGTAATGATCTGTATTTTAAATATTTTTGTAATAAATTGTTCATTATATTACTGAGTACTTTTGAAACACAAGTTCCTAAAGCAAAACTTCTATATAGGTTTGGACCATATAGAGAGCCCCCCCCCCCCCCTTGTGAAGAAGAGTATATCAAAGTTCATTTCCGTGTGCAAAGTGTACGAAAAATGGACTCCGAGCCGAAGGTGGGGAGATTTTTTTTTAGTACACTCGGCTCCAAAGAGATTGACAGGCTCCGATATTATACACTATAAATAGCTTTATTCATTTAAACTAAATTTGGGCAAAAATAAATGATAATGATATTAATTTTGCTGCTGCTGGTGGTGATGGTGATAATATAAACAGTGATAGAAAAACCCTGGACAATACAGTAATTTGACCTGTTACGCTGACTGCCCACCCGATGTACCACCAACCCAATTCAAGTTTGGTCAAAAATAGACATGCTTCGATAAAGAAAAAAAATTATAATACCATTGAACGTATCAGACCTGGTAGTGTAATCAATATCACGCTGGACCCGTGAACACACAATTCTGGGTTCAAACCCTGCGCATCTACACATTTTTCAGTAAAAAGTGTGCACAAATATACTCTGAACCAGGCGAGCCCTATGAAAGGTAGACTACGCCCCCAAACAGCAGAAATTTGGGTTGGAGGAGCATATAAAACTTAGTTTGCACAGGTGAGGGGGAAATCCAGATGTTGAACATTTTAGTAAGGCGATCAATATATCCTATGCGTTCTCACTTTTTTCTATTTTAAATCATTTCATTGAGAATAAGGTGTTTCTCTGGAGCATAGTGTTGTTCATTTTGGTCATCATTAATTTGATTGACATTCTATCAATTATGTCATCATCGTTCAAAGTCGTGGGGATAAAGCTTGAGCCATCATAAACGTTTACTGAGTCATACAAAGAGATTTCTTTGGGTGTAGACCGTGAGATATGATTTGTGAGAAATGTTTGTTCCAAGATCTTTATCATGGGTTATTAGAATTATTTCTGTGAGAGTTTCTAGTTTTTGAAAAGATCCTAATTTTTTCACAGTTTATACCTTAAGATTTAACACAATATCCAGAATATTTTCTTTTTGAACATTTTCGATAATGGCTTAAATTTGTGTCTGGTAGAATAACATGTTTGTCTCAGTGCGATGGTCTTAATCTGTAGCAACGGTCGTCTGCATACCATGACAGTCTTCTTTTTATCTTCTTTTCGTTTTTCTCGACTTAAGCAATGGTTTGTATTATGTTTGCAAAATACTATTATAATGGCAATGTAAACATAAGAAATAGCCCACCATCAGCTGCTTTTGAAACGTCATACATGAAAGACTTTTTCGAATATTTTTTAACTTGCTTTATCTTCAGTACAGTCATCTCTATTATCAGGTTTACTTTTACTAATAATGAAGGGCCCGGTGTTAGATACGTTATGTTTAATACGTTTTAACCGAGCAAGTGAAGTCGTTAATGATAATAATAATGATAATAATAATGATAATAATAATAATGATGATGATGATGATGATGATGATGATGATGATGATAATAATAATAATAATAATAATAACTAGAAAAGAAGATTTGCCTCACAGCAAATATGCCTGGGTGCTTTCAAAATTTGAATTATAGAAATGCTCTGAAAAATGTTTATCGCTGTGATTCTGAAGCAGAATAAAATACCTATCTGTAGTATGTTGGAAGTGTTCAAGGTTAATGTCTAAGCTTAATAACACAAAATATACAAAAAGCAATTTGGGGGACTGCTACCTGATGGTGCAGATAGACAGGAGAGTATTGGTCCAAATGTATGAAAGGTATTTATTACTGGAAAGCTAATGACTGCCCCCTGTTTGGTGCATATCATGAATAAAAATAGCATATCACGTAGAGCCTGACCGAATCCGAACCACCGAAATCGATATTACCGATTCACAGGATTCAGAATCGGTTCGGGATTGGTTTGGATAAGCCTCTGACGTTCGCATTCGGTATGCAACGTCCTCACACTGTGATTTATTTTCACGGCAGCGACAAGGTGTGACAGGTCATCATGTGACCATCTGCTCTCACAAGTGGTGGCACGGGCACAATAAAGAGACATATACTAAAACCTGTGTGTAAAGAAGTTTTTCAATACACATATGAAGCTGGGTTTGCGTCTTTGTTTTGTTCTGTTTTTGTTTTTTGTTTGTTTTTGTTTTGTTTTCCCTATAAACCGAATCCGAACGTTTCTCGGTATCGGACTCGGTAAATTTTGTCGGTACCGATATGTCGGTAACGGTAAAAAAAACAAGGATTGGTCCGGCTTTAATATCACAGAAAAGAATTTATATATGAACCAATCACAGTAATTCATTTTAATGTCACATATCACTGTAGGCATGTCACAAATCAGAGCAACATTACTTTCACATAACACCAATCATGAATTGCTGCTTCCCAATAATGGGTGCAATTCATGTATAAGCTTTAACATGTCAAAGCACCAAGTATCACTTAAAGTTCAATGAGTTGCAATTTACATCACATTACATACAAGATGGAAAAAATACAATACATTAATGCTCTGTCTAGCTTAAGTAATAAAATAGAATTACGCGTATATTTCATAGAAATGCATAAACAAGAGTAAAAAATATGACATGCTAATAACAATGACAGCTAATGTGCAACTGTTAAAGTTATGCACACTTTATCCTGACAGTTATGGCAGATTAGTTTGAATTCCCTTTTTGTAAATTCAACTAAATCAACTTAAAAACAGTTCATTACTGCAAAGCTGTATGCAGTAACACAATGTACACCACTAGAAACAGCTATCAATCAAGAGGCTACTCAAAGTGCATAGGATGTACATACACACACATGTACAAAAATGGCATGACAGTTATCCAAGCAGAAAAATGCTGCTGTGACCAACCTGCCCCCCCACCCCTTCCTACACACACACAGCTGTGCAAACATGCATGTCCAGTGCTGAGCGCCCAGTCCAGTGCCCCATGGGGCTCAGTCCACCACTGTGAGGTAGGCTTGCATATTCAGTGGACCCCATCTAAAGCAGAATCTTCAGCCAATCAGCAGTGAGCAGAACTAGTTTGTAGCCACACTGAACCCAAACATGCATTTCCCTTAACAGAGTTTGCATGGTGACAATGAGCTTTTTACATGAAAAGTATTGAGTGATGATTCATACTGCTGTCCGTCAGAGTCATCATGCTGCTGTCTGTCAGGGTCATCATGCTGCTGCCTGTCAAGATCATCATTCTGCTGCCTGTAAGGATCATCATTCTGCTGTCTGTCAGGGCCATCATGCTGCTGCCTGTCAAGATCATCATTCTGCTGCCTGTCAGGGCCATCATGCTGCTGACTGTCAGGGTCATCATGCTGCTGCCTGTCAGGGTCATCGTGCTGATGCCAGTCAGGATCACCACTTCCCTGCACTGGTTGCACAATTCGCACATGAACATTGTTGTTTGTGCTGTTTTAACCTGGGTTTTAATATAAACACTGTTTTGCAGATTATGAAAGTTTTACTTACTCTAGTTTATGAAAACGTCATAGCGAAATTTACTTTTCCCACTGTGATATACCTACTGAACCTCATCAAAACGAAAACTACGTTCCACATAGGACTCTCTAGCGCGGGCGTTGTCTTAAAATAAAATTGTAGTTGTGTCTTTTTGCCCATAACCACTTCCTGGTAGCCAATATCCTATTCCGCAGTTCGAACTCTTTACTCTCCGTAAGCTAACCTGCCCCTGTCTAACCTGTATATATATGGAATTACTATTGTCTATATTGCACACGTTCCTCTGTAAAATTTTTGACATAGGCTGTATCAGCCCAAATAAATTAAAGGGTCTTCAGCGGGTAACTACTCAACATGTTTCGGAGCCTTTTACCCGTACATGTCTCTCTGAGTAGCAGCTCCTTGCACTAAGCTAAATAGTCAGCAAAGACAACCCACATAATAATGAATAAATATGAACGTGGGAATTGATGAATTAGCTAAATATGTGAAGTTTTGCTTGTAAATGCAGAGCTTCATATCAAAGAAGAATACCTGTCAAACAAACCATAATTGCCAAATTTTCATAGTGCAGGTTCAGATAAGAACGATTTGACTTACCCCTGAACCAAAATGTACCCTTTCTAGCTGGACAGCTTTTCCTAGTTAAACATTACGCCAATGTTTAACTGAAGTGGAAACAAGCTGGGGCATTATATTCAGTCCCAGTGATTGTAAAATAAACAGTTGTAGCTAGACCACCTGTACAAACCAAGGAAAATCCTAACAAGGACTGCAACAATGTACATCCTGTACCAGAGATGTAAAACAAACTCCATGATGACACCTACTCCTCAAACAATTAAGCTCTATTTAACTGCCAACCCTGAGTCAATGTGTCAACTTAATGTGTCAGGTTTGTGACACTTGAGAAAATACTGTCAATTTTGAGTAATTTTTTAATATTGAGTAAATGTGCATTTAGGCATGTCAGAAAAGAATGGAAGTCATTAGCAATTATGCCAAAAACATGCTATCAAAACAATTTTTCTTAACAGGATTTTAAGTACAATTAGGCAAACATGCAACTGTCGTAGGCCGCTTCTTGCTACCTGTAGCCCCTGGGGGTTTACCTAACAGAAAACATGTAAGCCTAAAATATCTGATAGTGAATATTAAAACAGAAAGATGCCAAAAGATAAAGTTAAGTAGCAAAACAGATAAGTCTAAAAACTGTAGATTATTGCGGCCAAACTTTCTAATAATCTTTGGATGTTAACAGTAGAATTATAGGGCAAGTCAGAAAAGAATGGAAGTCTTTTGTATTTATGTCAAGAGAATGCAATGAAAATATTAACCAAATATCAAGTACAATTAGGCAAGCTTGTAACTGTCGTAGGCCGCTTCTTGCTACCTGTAGCCCCTGGGGGTTTACCTAACAGAAAACAAGCTAGCCTAAAATGTCTGAAAGGTGAACGTTTAAACATAATGGTGTCAAAAGATAAAATTAAGTAGCAAAACAGGCAAGTCTAAAATCTCTAAAATTATTGAAGCCAAACTCCAACCATATCGGGATATTTACAGCAAAATTTGTAGAAATATTTGATCAAAAGTACACCTTTGAATCCTCTTGACTCAAGTTTATTTTAAATAAATTTGGTTCTTGATGCAAAGTCCTGAAATTTAGAACAAATACGACCAAATGTCAAAATTTGTGACAAAAATGTATTATATCCAATAGTATCTGAAATATTGCTGTCCGGGAAAGGATAATTAACTACTTCAAAGTTGAACTCATCTATTTTGTGATAGACTTTAACACAAAACCTGTCATTAGTGACCTGAATATCCAAGTCCAAAAACACATCTCTGAAACCATCTGAATTGTTGCCCTCCAAAGGGATATCTTTTGGGTAAATTTCTTTAGCAATTTCACTGAAATTTTGTACATTTACACAAGCAATGTCATTAATATATCTTGCGTTGTTTGATAATTTTGTAGCCATTTGAAAGTCCTTTTTCATCAATCTATTCATATACTTAAATTCAAGCCAGGTTAAATATAAATCTGCCAGTAAAGGGGAGCAGTTGCTACCCATTGGAATACCTTTTATTTGTTGAAAAACCAGTGGTCCGCATTGAACAAAAGTATTATCCAAGAGAAATTTTATAGCATCTATCAAAGTTTTAACAGTGTAAGATTTAATGTTACTTTTTGAATATTTATTGTGTGACCAATATGCTTTCTTTGTATATGAATTAATATTTATGTATGGTTTACCATTATGTTTAAACATTTTGCTAATTAATTCTGAAAGTGAACTTTTGACTTCCTCTATGGGTAGATTTGTGTCCAGTGTAGAAAAATCAAAACATTTAAATTTTTTTGCCTTGACATCTTTGATTTTAGATAAAAACTCGGAAGAATTGTTAATACTCCAAAAACAATTTATTTCACAGTTTCTAGAAATTGCATTACAGTATTTATGAAAATGATTCCTAATTGCAGTCAAACACAATGTTACCTCTTTTGATAATTGCTTTGTAGTACATTTTGAAGCACCAGCCATGAATCTAGATTTAAAAGGGTTTTTATGTAATTTGGGTATCCAGAACAAAAGTGGAATAGAGGAGTCCTCTTCAGAAATTTTGATATTAAAATTCCTTTTCATCTCATCTTTGTGTGCGTCTATCAAATTATCAATGGATTGTTTGTGTAATTTATAAACGTCATTTCCTCTTATGTCTGAAATATTGTTTGTACCAAGTTCCTTTTTCAAAACATCCAGATAATATTTTTTGCAGATGATCCCAAAATTGTTACCTGCCTTATCTATGTTAGTGACTACAAATCTATCTTGTCGTTCTTTGACTGCTTTAGAAACTTTAGGCTGTTTTAGATTAACCGTATTGAAATTCTTAATGTGGGATTTGTAACAATAAATTCTATTTCTAAAGACTCTTTTCAAGTTTGATAACCATCCTTCAAATTTCTGAAATTCCATTTTTTCTTTCTTTGCCCATTTCATACAGTAGGAGTCGAGTGCATCACATGTAACCTGAAAAATACTGTCAATATTCAACTTGGGACATATCCGAAATTTTGTACCTTTTTTCATTATTTGTTTTAAACCTGAATTTTGTATTATATCCAAGTTACCTGTAAATACATGTTTGTGGTGTGCATCAACAAAATTAGAATATTTACTATTAGACATACAGTCACAATTTTGATTTGCTGCGATATCCTCAAGAGTAATTGAAGCCAGAAATTTTTTGTAATTCATGATACTTTGTCCAATATTGTTGCCATATTTATAGGAAATGATGGGGGGATCTTTTATTTTGCATTCCTTGGGAATCATGTTACGAACAAATTTCAATTTGAAAAGGGACTGAATGTTTAGAGAGTCAATGATTTTGTGTTTGAAAGGAATGCTGCAAAACATTTGATCTAATTTTTTCTTATTAGAATCTGGTTTCCAAATAGTTGTTGTGTAAGCATACACAATTTCACAAAATTTTGCGGAAATGTGTGTTCTGGATCAGTAAGACCCAAATATTCATTAATTCTTGTTATGTCTCCAAAATGATAGTGCTTTAAGAGCTGTATGTAATTGATCAATACCTTTGGAGAAAGCTTGTAGTAAATTTTGGACAAGGTCTTTTGTATCCATGTTCCTGCATTTCTTGTTTTTCCGTGATTTTCTTTGTCCATGACTTCTTCTTCTTTGAATACCAGCCTGATTGTTATGAAAAGGTGTGTGGCTTCTGTCAAGAGTTGTAAAGTCCAAATTCCTAACATCACCGAAGCCTAAAATTCTGTCATTGAGTCCATAAGGAAAAGCTGAATTAAGTGTTTTGATCCAAAAATCTTCCATTTGTAATAATTTCCTTGTGTTAACATAACTGTCTTGGTCTAACAAATTTGGCTCTATGTAATCAATAATTTGTATCCGGCAATCCAAATGTGAATTTTCTGCAGAATTGAAATGGTTACACAAAAAAGTGTTTAACTTGTGATTTTTAATTGTAGTTTTATGACCACTGAATCTCTTTTTAACTGATTGAGTAGTTAGGCCCACATATTGTGCTTTACATTTGATGCAGGATAACAAATAAATGATATTGGTAGATTCACAAGATAATACCAAATTTTCCAATCGGGGGTTCCTTAATTTGAATTTTTTGTTAGTAACGTTACTGTGAAACTCTTTGTTCTTTGTGAAATTTGACTTGCAGAATAGACAGTTACAATTTCCATCAAAACATATTCCAAAATCAGCGCTCGAGGCTAACGCTGAACCGTTTTCACTGTTTATCTCACTGTTCATGATTGTATTAGATTTTAAACATAATTTTGAAAGCCCATCATGCCATTTATCTGTAGTCATGTCCCTAAACCTTATCCTGGTTCGTCGTTGTTAAGTCCACCGAGTAACAAAATTAACAATAACAATAACAATAACTAAAGACGTTACCTGGAATTCCAGTATGCATTGAAAATCATAGATCGGGGACCAGCCTGTACAGACCTATCCACCAAGCATCAATGGTTCAAAGCGAACAGAATTGTATTTGTGTCTTTTTGCCCAGAACCACTTCCTAGTAGTCAATATCCTATTCCGCAGTTCGAACTCTTTACTCTCCATAAGCTAACCTGTCCCTGTCTAACCTGTATATAATAAGAATTACCTTGCCAGCTTATTGCACGGGAATGTGTACAAATGGGTATTTTTTCTTGTTACCCTTGAATTTTCTTCAAGTGTCACTGTTCAATTTTGGAAAGTTATCAACCTTATTCAGTATTTCCCTCAATTTCTTCTGGTTTGATGGGTCTTTCTCCTTTTTGACTCTCAAGAATTCGACAATAATGAGAAAAATCTGTCATTTTTTTGTGCATCTTATAGGTCATTTAAACTTCCATACATAAAACTGAGGGCTTTTGTGGCAGTTCCTATGCTCAGGAAGAATAAAACTTCACTAAAATTGTTAGGTTAGCATCTGGACTGTAATTCTTGCAAAGGTCAGCCTCTGTATCACTGACATAAGCGCACCGAGCTGTATACCTTAGTTTCTTTACATGTCTCTTTTACCATAATATGCCTAATGTCTTTTTACTTATGCTTTATAAGTAAAAGGTCTGCGCTGCGATTTTTTTACTTTTTTGTGACTTTTGTGTGTTTTGGCTATATTCGACTTCTCCAGAACCGTCTCTCAGATGAAGCTGAAACTTGGTGGATATGTTTCATGTGGAAGAGTCAAACAAAGTCAGTCCCTAGGTGGCACTGCTGTGGATTGCTGATTTTTAATCAAATCACAGTATAAGCTACAATTCAATAGTGGTTTTAAATAAATGGGGCACCCGAGTACGATGGTGCAGTTCAGAAAAAGACAAACCATATTACTTCAACATAAAAACACAGTCATGAGACTGATTTAAAAAAAAAAAACAAAACCGTCAGCACTTTACATATGACAAAATGTGTCGTTCCACAATTTCAATGTTTGTCTTCAAATGCAGGATCATTTGAAATCTTACCGGCAAGGCAATTTAATGTGGTTGTAGCAGTAAGAAAGTTATAACAATTTTGATATCATCTTCAGAAATTAATTTTTACATCCCGAGTAATGGTTTTTGGATGATAACTGATGTTTGTCTTGAAGTATTTGTCATTTGAATGCTCTGTATTTACATTATTGACAGTAAAAGGAACATTACAGGTAAGCTCATCAGACTGGAAAGTGTGTGAATGTTCCGGACGCCAGAATTAAGGACTGGTAAGACACCAAAAACCTTTGCATGGCCGATTTTGAGATTTTAACGGTTTTTACAAGATGACTGTCCTTTCTATTAGTTGTCAAAATTTCAAGCTTTTAACTACAGTAGAAATATGAGAAAAACGCCAAAAACCACACAAGCATGTGGACATCCCAACGTCCATGTGTCATTATTTTGGTTTTCAGCCGCCAAACGGCACGATGCCACCCGTCAATCATACTTAACAGCCTGTCACGTGGCTGCAGGTAGCAACGGCCCATGGCAAAAGGAGAGTGGTATCAGGGCGGCAATGCGAAAAAAGGCGACATGCCGAAAGTATGTGGACAGGGAAAAGATGCAAACATGCTAACATATCATAGCCTTAGTGGTTTACTTTATAGTTATCTTGCTTGTTTTGTGTTCTAACGAAGGGAGACTTTAAATGTTCAAGAGGAGTGGCAATCGTCTGACGATGTCCCTTCAAAGGCCGTGCCGCGATGGATTACCCCAGTGGTCCTGCACACCAAAGACAGGCGGGGAAAAAAACTGACACATTAATCAACAATACCCACGTACATGATAATATTTCATCGAAACCCAGGGATGAGGAAATAAAAGTACAAATAAACACATCGAAATCAGCATAAACGTGAACAGCAGAGAAAACACACAAAATAACGTTACAAAATTCAGGTTGGAAAGAGGAAAGAAACTCATTGACAAAATAACTACAAAATAATGACAAGCTAACTAGGTAAAGTGTACAGACAAGTCTAACAAGCTAACTACCTAAAGTATACAGATAGGAGTAAATACAATAAAATACTATCCAAAAAAACGGGATGAAGAGGTAGGGGGCGGAAGACCAAACCCGCATCCGTGCACAGACCACGAGCGGCCGTAGGCCGCCCACCGAAACAAGGCAACACAACTTTCGTTGCCAGGCTTCCGGTCACGGGGCCGAAGGGCCGCCTCCGTGACGTCACGCTTTGAAACCAGACTGTCATTGTCGCCGTTTGACAGATCGCTGAATAATACTTTCTGTACTTCAAAGGCTCTTTTATTCATGTAATTGGCCAAAAATTGATTGACAACCTCCCCAAATGTTAAGGGACGATGTTTTCTACGTTTTGTACAAATATCAGCACAACTTGAGCAAATGGTATTGTTTCAGAGGCAAATGATCAACATCAAAGGCCTTGGAAGCTTGTTTTCTCAGAAAGGATAATAGGACGAGCACTCCACCTAAGAATGGTTATTCCAAGAAAACAGCTGGGCGAAATTTAATCCGGTTAACGGCTTTTATCCGTAATGTCTGTTCTATTCAGCGATTTTCAAAATTTTGTTTCGTTCTTTTTCTATGAAATGAAGAAAATGAACATCCTGAAAATCAAAGGGAAAATTGAAACGTCAAACTTTGAGGATGGATAACAGAAAAACGAAACCAAACATATAAAATCTTAGGATCATTTTTTGTTGCCAATATGTCAGGATTAAGATGCAAGTGTAATTATCATTTTATCACAAATAATTAGTGACTTATATCGACATTTATGGAGTGGATGCTTTGCGGTCAACTTTCAATTGTTTATTAAACAATTAACATCACAGACACCCAAATACGTTCCATATAAATTCTTTGGAGTATGACGATTACACACATATATGATATGTTATCCTAACGCAAATAGAGTTTGAGCTAGGATTGACTAAAGTGGGATTTATTTTTGGTGTCTTACCTGTCCTTAAACAGGTAAAGAAAGTGTAACTTCTAAAATGTTTGCAAAACAGATGAGTTCATCAGTGCTGTTTTAAAGAAAATATTGCATGTGTCAGTACCGTAACAATAGTTCTTGAAATAGGAATGTCTGGTCATTCTCAAATCAACCGTCACCAGTATACCAGAAAAGCCAGTGCGCATTCAAAATATTACGTGTAAGATTTTTGTTTTGAAGCTCATTAGTATCTCAGTTGTTATATATTTATACATAATGTTCTGCGGTACCAAGAACAAAGGAAAAAATTTGTAAACAATATTTTATTTGATGAAAACTGAGAAAATAACGTGGGAAAATA
This sequence comes from Hermodice carunculata, assembly GCA_964020975.1. Classification (NCBI taxonomy): domain Eukaryota; kingdom Metazoa; phylum Annelida; class Polychaeta; order Eunicida; family Amphinomidae; genus Hermodice; species Hermodice carunculata. The sequence continues at coordinate 30,096,271 of OZ026625.1, read as the reverse complement.
TACCAGAAAAAAAGTAAATACATGTATAAGCAGTGAATGTGTTAAGGACTGCAAAATCTCGATGAATATACCACTTGCTTTCACGAATAAATGATATATTTTCATCTTTCCCTTTTTGGTGCGCTACCATCTAGGAACAGCGGCTCGCCGGAGAGCCACCCGATGCTGTTCCAGTGCAAGTTAAATCAAGTGAAAGTCACCTTCGGGTGTACGCTATGTTTGGGGTTCATGGTACGGGGAAGTATAGTGTAGGAATGGTGCTGTCCAGCTGCGTACAGTCCTCGTGCTGTCTTGCTTGGCACAGTCGTCATACTGTCCAACTTGCTCTAACGTCCCTCACTTGCACATTCTCGGGGGTTTAAATCTTATTTCATGCGTCAAAGGGAGTGGGTGGGATGTGATGTGTTCATGTTTTCACCACCATAACTTGTAACATATACTTCACGATGTCTCATTGCTCAACGTATCTTATTGCAGATTAACGAGGCTTGGAGGTGAAGCCTAGCTACAGATAGCCACAATTTGACAAATGGAGGAAATGAATAAAACACCGTTTCGTTTTCAGCAATTCAATGACAGCAATTTAAATTGCTAATCACTGTAGAACTGTAAAGACCTGAAATACCTGTGATTCAAATCTTAAAAATTTAGGATTCTACTTGAGAAAATATCAAGTTCTAAAAAAAAAAAAAAAACGGAAAACAAAATTTGGATGAAAGGATTACCTTTATAATGTACATCAAAAGGCCTAGAAATAAGCTATCCGATCAATGACCCTACTTTAATTAAAAGACCAAGCTGCCATCGGAAAGTTTTAGATATCCATAATTTTTAATATTTTTTTAGTAAAAATATTTTTTCTTCCAGACATTGAATTGAACAGTTCTGAAGAACACAATACTTAGTGTATACCATGAAGAAAAGCTCTTATGTATTGCAATGATATTTCACTTATTTCACATGATGATGATGGTGGTGGTGATGATGCTGAGGTGACCAAGCAGTCAGGTTTTCATTGTCTTACTGTCATCCATTTTTTTCAGTACAGTTCCATGAGTGCAAGACAATAGTGATTTGTACCATGTAAATCGACTTATCTTAGGCTTTATGGTTTCCATTTTTTCCTAGTGAACAAGGCAGTCTTTGAAAGGGAATAAAACTAGGTCTTCCCTTACATGTTACTTTTTTCTGCAAAATTCAATATCAGTGACCTTGACCTTGTGGCAGAACATATATTATGTAATCATTACTGGTGATCTACAAATATGTGTGTCTTCCATAAACTATTTTTCTTCCTATTTTGTAAAATACGACTGGCATAACAGATTTGGACTGACATACTTGGAATATAGCTGTGTTGCTGTTTTGACCTATGACCTCAATTTTTCAAATTTTCGTTATTCCAATTTAGTATGCAGCTATAATGGTTTTGTTTATAAAGATATTGTCTATCAAAATGTACAACTTTGTCCTTTGGACTACCCACACAAAATTTCAGGTTGAATTGAAAGTAAGTCATTCGGCTAATTTTTCACGTTTTCAGATTTTAAGGTCAATTATGATGACCTTGACATGCAACAGAATGACTTTCCATTAATGTATCCTTGACTTCCTTTACTTTAGTGAATGTATAAAAAAATTCTAGCTCTGTATTTAAAAAAAAATCTCACAGTTACAACAAATTTAGTAAAATATAGTAAGTATGATATTTTTCTTCATTGTTAACCGTTGACCCCAAATTTTCATTTTTTTTCTTTCTTTCTTTTTTTTTTTTTTAAATCTTGCCGCATATTTATATTGCCCAAGGTGTTGCCTATATATCAAACAAAGTGCCCGCTTTATGGCCAAAAAGGCGCAAACTTGTCAACTTCGGGCACGTCATGAGCAACAAAATTCTTTTGCAAATAAAGTTTTCCTTTGCGAATATGGAAAATTTTCTTAAGAAAAGTGCTATGATACCCTTAAGTCCTTCACTTTGAACAAAAAAATAAATGTTTTGGCGTTTGGGACCTTTAAGCAAGAGCGGCGATCACTCAAACACTTCCTGGCATGGTGACACTTGGCATTTAACTCTGCCACGTCCCAAAAGTGCTTTCGCTGCAATTTAAATATGGAGCCACAGATTTTTTTTTTAATCACAGATTAACTTGCATGTTTTTATATTTACAAGAATGATCGCAAAGCTTATATAAGTGCACATTCTAGCTTTGAAGTATAAAACTCCAAGGTTCTCATAAGCCAAGATTTGGAAAGAAAGAAATTCTCTTCTCTTTGTTAGTTAAAACTTATAATCATTGTTCTTGTCAACCAAGGAAAGACATCCCGTCATCTTGTTTTTTCTTCTCTGCTCTTCAATTATAGCCTATAAGCTAGTTGTTGTTTCAAGAGGGAGACAGACGGAGAGAGAGAGAGAGAGAGAGAGAGAGAGAGGAAATTAGAGTTTGAATTCATAACTTGTAAGAAATAGGGCTTCTTGTTTTAATATACCAAATTTGGGGGTTAAACGGAAAAGCAGCACAGATCAGCGATGAACTTTATGAAAAAAGTACGAATATATATATATATATATATATATATATATATATATATATATATATATATATTGAGTCCACAGTTTTCCTCGGCACACTTTGAAGGCACTGATGCCGAGGAAAGATGCCGACTGGGTCCAAAATTCAGGATTGAAAGATTCGATCTGTTTTTTTTTTAACATATTCATTTCAACTGGATCGCCGTATAGTACATCGATCGAGTTGTCACTAATCGGGGAGTTCTCAAGAACACGGAGTGACACACGAAATGTATATTACAAAACACACAGGACAAAACATGAACAAAGTTACACAATTAACAAAGAAGCTGTACACGTTTCAGATTTGTACCCGCATACAAAAATGAAAATAGCTGAAGTCACCAAAATGCAAAACAAAACAATTTTCCTGACGATAGTAATCGCACATTTTTATTTGATACACTTCGCGTTTTTGTCACATACAACTAGCCCGGCAACACCTCGTACTGCGTGGAAAATAAAACCAGGGAGGTGTTCCATGATATAACATGCAACACTTTCCATTTTTTTCCCTAATCGAAACTTATTCACAGATTACTATGCGAACTGTGGAATGCCACACTGTGAATTCAGGGTAGGGCCTATATCCATGTTAGAGGAGAGATCGCAATAAGCAGCAGCGTGTGCCTTCTGTCGAATATATACAGCGGAATACACAAAAAAATTGGAGGGCTACTGGAGCTGTGTTTTCCCATTGAGTTGTATTTAATAAAGCAGCTTTCAATATAAATTGTAAACCTTGCTTCTTCCATTCAATGTCTTCTTTCAACTAATTGAAGATTCTGGATTGCAGCTATTTTCAAAGGATTTACAATGTTACTTTAACCCTTTGTGGAAAATTTTACCACAAGGATGTTTTTGATGTTTGTGCAATGCATATTTAACTTGACGTTTTAGGCTGCAAATTACAGTGTAATTATCTGTTTTGAATTTTTTTAAATTGTAAAGACTTCTTATTTTACCAAAAACCATGCATTGCAGAAGTGTAAATCACTTGTAGAGCGAAAGTCCCAATTTCTGTGTTTGTGTAACACAGGTTTGTATACACAAGCTTGTTTTGAAAGGTATAAGTCCAGTAGCTTTAGACCTGATTACTCTTTCACTTATGATTTGTGCATAATCTATACGAACATACAACATAATAACTAGATTCGCCGTTTATTTGCTTTTAAAAGCGTTACAGGTCCAGTTTAAACCTCTCGAGTGAAATTATATTGTATATTAAAATGATTTTCTTGGTTTAAATGTCCATCCTACTACTTGCAGTATCATTGCGCGCACACAGTGTTGACTCCAGCTGAATCACTGTGTATACTGGTGCCAGTGTACATACCTTTATAATACTCATGTCAGCTCAAAGTATACATTGTTTCCACTATCAAGCCAAAATCTACCTTTCTGGTAGCAAACTTTTTTTAATATACAGCCCCTTGCATCCCTAGGCCTGATATTTTATTGGCACTCTCCAATCATGTTACCTCGATCAGCACAGGCATAATTACCCCCGTGGAACCTTAACGATGCAAGTCGGTGAATCGTTATCATTCATTACACACTGCCGACAACGTTTTCTGAAGCCCAGTTATGAAGTATTGACCTGATTTCCATAAAGGCCGATAAGTGTGAGACTTTGGTGTAAATTAAACTGCAAAATTTACTCTTGGTACCTAAAAATTGCAATGGCCGCGCCCTTGTGCGCGTGTGCAGTAGGGGGCAACGAAAAAAAATCAACTTCGTTGGGTAGATACGGAGTACTCTTCTGATTGGATAACTTACCGTTCTGTTATATCCCATATTCACACGTGTTTATGGTAAGAGCTCGCTGACGCTCGCTATAAGTGTCAATTATTTGCCATGCTCATGGGTACCTAACATTCAAGTGTGAACAAGAAAATGGTTGATTTTAGATAGGAGTCCTATGATACTCCCCCTACATGCTCAAATATTGCAATTTTAGCTCTAATTGGGTTAACATGTGCAGCTAACACAATGCCAATATCTCAAGTCACAGGAAGAATTGAGCCTTAAAATAAATATTTTCTGGAAGCACAAGAAATGTTTCTATTGTCTGAATAAACATCACAAACCCACATGAAACTTCACTTTTGACCTTTTGGTGACCCAATACAAATTAAGATCTAGTGATCCCCAGAAGCAATGTACCTTTCCAAGTACAAAACCAGTTGTTTCCGAAAAGATTAAAAAAAAAAAAACCTCACTGGACCATAACCTGTTGAAGAAACGCTGTAGAAGTACATCAAAGGCAAACCCTCACCAATTTTGATAAGGCCCTGCCCAGCAGTTGTGGAGCAAAAACCGAATATATCGGTGCTAGATGACAGTCATACAGACAGACAGAAGGATGGACAGAGTACAAGCAATTATCTGCTTGAAATTTCACGATTTAACTATATTATGTTGATCAAAGAGGTGAAGTTTATGACCTTTTGGAAGACAAATAATAGGGACTGGATAGAAGCATCCTAGAGATTTATTCTTGTCTCGATCAGTTTCATGAGGACACAATCTACCATACTATAAGTTGGGAACTGTTCACCACTAGACACAGCTTTTTTTTTACCATTAAAAATCGAAGTTCGTAAAACAAGAAATTTGTCCAAAATGACATAGGCATTTTAATAGGTTTTCTACCGTCTGAGTAACATTTATAATGATACCACTTCTACGTCACTCAAACGCCAAAATGTAGATAGGTTTCCTGTAAATGAACATTTGGTGTCACAGTTAGGTGGGGTTTTTTTTATGTATGTATATACACAGACGGACAGACATAGAAATACATAGGAAAATAGCAGGCAAATAGATGCTTTCTATAGGCCTATATAGTTGGAAGTTAGGTTACATCTGGATGTCCTATGCCTTTGTAGAATTTGTGGAATCTGATATGAAAATATAATTTATGTGTTCTTTCAACTCTGTCGAATGAAGTGATTTTTAAATTCAATCTTTATATTTTCACGGAGCCAAGTCTTGACATGTAGTTCTAGGGTGAACTATAAAAAAAGATTTGCTTCCAAGCAAATCTGTCTGTGTGCCTTTATAGGTTGTAGATATAAAATGATTCAACTTTTGTCCTTTGATACTTCACATTCCATTATGCTTATGGCTGGATGAAAATATCAAAGTCCAAATGACTTTGACCTTTGACCTTTACAGGGCACATCTAAATTACAGAAATGTACAGTGTTACAATACCCACAATTTAAGTCCAACATTATTAGAATTGGAAGGAAATTGGCCACGTTATGGCTGGGTGAAACTTTCAAAGGTCCAAATGACGTTGACCTTTGACATTTAAGGGCCATATGTAATTTTCCAAATGTGCAGTGTTACAATAGCTACAATTTGAGCCCAAAATGATCAAAATTGGATAAAAATTGACCAAGTTATGGCTAGAAGAAAGCCACCATCGACAGTGGCCTTTGACCTTGAAATGACCTTTGACCTTTAAATGGCCTCTACCTGAAGTACACCTTGACCTTTAAAATGACATTTTGACCTAAAATTGGCCTTGACCTTGACATTTGAGATGACCTTTGACTTGCTATGATCGAACTCCTATACACCCGGAACCACATTTACTATAGTATATAAGATGTAGAAGATTTTAAACTTTAATTAGCCCTCATTTGCATAATTTTAAAAAGCATGACCTCTCATCATAAAAAGACGAGACTTCATCTATAGAGTATAATTGTGCCAAGTTTGGAGTTTCAACGTATACTTTTCAAATGAAATGTCGGACAAATTTGCCTGTAAAGAAAGAAGAATTCCCAGGAAAACATGTCTGTGTTGGCACACAGACATAATTAACTAAGCCTATGCACTATTACCTACAAATACGCAGAAATGGGAAGTTTATTCCAGCGCCATCACCCGGCTGGGCGGGAAATGGGATTCAGAGTAAGGCACACCTTTCCAGGAGATCGACTGCTCATAGATGTTCATGTGTTGCAAGATAAGCTACTCCTATGATTAAATAGACTTTAATACTGCCCATCGAGCCAATGTGGGGAATCTGTGACCTGCATCCGACCTCGGTGCCGCGTGCCTCGGTCCTTATATGCCACGTCGGTCACATATTCCCCCACATTGACTCCCTAAGTGGCGGTCGTCATGTGAACAATGGCCTACGTACCGCGGGTGAAAAGGATTCAGGTATTTCCAGCGCCATTGTTATTTTCATAGTGCTGTCAACCTACCTCAACTGAGCAGTCGAATTCTGCTTAAATATGAATCGGATTATACTTTCACAGATACCAAACTTGAAATACAAGATTTATTCCATGTATCTTACGGCTTTATTTGTTGGTTTGGGGTATACATACATACATACATACATACATACATACATACATACATACATATATATATATATATATATATATATATATATATATATATATATATATATAAGTCATTCCAAAATAAATTGTCCATTCCATTCGGACAATTTTGCCCCATCATTGTATCTCCAGTTCTACTTATGTTAGAAGCACCAAATTTGGACAGTGTGTAAAGATGGGTTCTTGTAGTAAATTGCCACAATTTTATTAATATTACTGCACTCATAATTGAGTTATGGCATTATGAATATTAATAAATTCTCAGGAATTTAGGCAATTTCCTGGGGTTTTAGGCAATATCCTGGGAATTTAGGCAATATCCTGGGAATATAAGCGAGTTCCTGAGAACATAAGACCGGTCCTGGGAATGTATAGCGAAGTCCCAGGAACAGAGCGGTAAGCTCCCAGGAACATAGTGGCAAGTTCCCAGGAACATAATGGCAAGTTCCCAGGAATATAATTATAAATTCTCAGGATTATAACTTTAGTCCCAGGAATTGAGACTAAAGTTCCTGGGACTCTGAGTAAGGTTTTAAAATAACGGGTAACGTATGAGGAGTGCATGCGTACATGCACTAAGCGGCATAACTTGAATGCTTCTTCATATCAAATTCATTTCCCGCAAATTTTCCTTTGCTAGATTTTGCACAAAATTAGAGGATCAGTCTGAGCTAAACCAACTTTATCGAACGCTGTCTTGAAAACAAGGGGGAAAAAAGGAAAAAAACCTCGCCAAATTGTGACATGTATTTAGTGCCTGGGTTATCATCAATACCCTCCCTCCCTTGGCCATACTCATGGATTCTTTCGGAGTTCTGAAAGCTATACAGAGGAATCTTTGGGAGGCCTAGTCTGTACAGCCATCCTAGGACAGCCATGCATGACCAAAGTGGACACTGATAAATTTATATGAAAATGAAACAAAGGTCCCGCTTTACTATCCTAGATTATAGGCCTAGGTCTACACAGAGCGTATGTTCCCTCCCCTCTCTCGCCCCCCCCCCCCACCTCAAACTCTCGTCAAAATGCAGCCTCAAAAAAGGGTAAGTGGGTCCTAAACTCCAGAAACAAAGGAAAGATGTGTCATACATGTAGGCCTAAGTCGAAGCCTATATGGCCGAGCTATGTTTTTTCCCAGGTGGTACGGTAACAAAAGTGGGTGGCCATGCAAAGTGATTCAACATTTGTTAAACATTGGTAACAATGCCTATACATACATCTTTTGATGTATACACGATGTAGGCCTACCAGTTCTCTATAAGCTGAGCCGTGCAGTTCGTGAAATGCAGCACAATATGTCACTGACCACAGATAGGAAAATAATTGCTTTAAATCAGAAACTTCTGGTTCTAAGCAGTACTTCCATGGTAAAACTAGAAAAAAAATGTCTTCTCTTGACGAACGGAGGTTGTCTGGGCAAGTCATGTCACTTCAACCCTACAGACGATCTTGTAAAAACCGTGTACCTAGGCCTATTCTCGTTATAGCACCTGAAAACTCCTCATTGATATTGATCAAGCAAGTTCGGAGCGGGTCAGTGGGGCAAACTTTTTTTTTTTTTTTTTTTTTTTAATATTAAAAACATGAAATCAGTTTATGAAAAATCTAAAAAGGTAGGGTCTCTACGATTATTAAAATGTGTGCGTTCTCTGAAAAGTCAGCTTTTTGCTTTGCATAAAGAACTCAAATATGAGTTTACCCTCGTAACAGAGACGCTGGCAAGGGTGCTAGACATCGTTGCACCAATTTCACAGTTCAGAGACCGGCAACTCATCACATATAAAGAATGATTAGCAAGTGATAGTAACAGTATTCTTGCCCACCCTATCAACAATAGGCCTAATTTGTATTTTGTTCAAAATATTATGATCGAATAAAGGATTTCTGAGTCTGAATAGCAACATATCGAGTAGAGGTACATCAAGTAAGTACCCTTGGTAGATCTATTGATTTATTACTTTCATAATAATAGGCTAAACCCTATAATAATAATAATAATAATAATAATAATAATAATAATAATAATAATAATAATAATAATAATAATAATAATAATAATAATAATAGTTTGTGTGATTCCTGTCTGTACCGCTATTATGTGGATTTGTTTTATCCGTCAGTCATTTCATCTCATGTGCTGACTTATGTCAACAGCTTGGCTAAACTAGCCTAGAATGCCTGCCTACCACTTTTCTTATTTACTCCGCTGCTCTCAGTTCCAATGTTTACTCAAATTCTTTGGAAATTCATTCTGATTAAAAGTCCACTGGATCTTCAGATCAAGCTATAACCTGATTGAGGAAACACTATCCGGTAAGCCTATTCGTGATTCATGAATCATGGAAAGGGCTTGCTGCATTGTTGATGCAGACAGACAGGTGCCTTTACTTTTGGCCAATCAGAACACACGTAGCAGCGTCGACACGGCTACAGTCACTAGAGCGGACATGTTGCCGTCCACTGATCAAATCCGTGAACCATGCAAGATTATCGAGGCAGAGAAAACTGCAACAGTTAGTCCAAGGAGGGCAGAGTCGGCCGCTGATAACGATCTCAGTAATGGCTCGACCCATCAAGTAAGATCAAAGCAAAAACACCAATTAATTGGATTATCACACTTTTTATTCCAAACAAAGCTGTTTGAAACCCAGAGACTTCCCTCCTCTCGAGTTCTGTTCTCCATGACTTTGACATGACATTGGTAAGACCAAGGAGCCTATATTTTTTGGCCTCATTGGTTAGACACGGGCATCACATTTAAACCATTCCAAATCACGAAATACCCCTGTAGGCAAAAGTGAATGCCATATGGAAACAAGGGGCATAGATTAGATGGGTAAAATAATGGTGAAATTATGACATTGCCCCAGGTTCTTTCCCGGGTACTTGAAAAGGAGTGAGGGCGGGAGGTAAGGGGCTCTCCGTACTAGCGTCCTGGGCATTTTTATTTGCTTTACGCACAAACTAGAATCCTTTTTAATTTCTGTACTTCATAGCAACCATTATTTGTACATTTTCTCATTTTCTCTACCTTGTACTAGGGCATAACTATCATTTGTACCAGCGTCCAGACCGCCCCCCCCCCCTCCCCAATGAAAACGTGTCGTAACTTCTAATTTAACCTACTTTGCAACTCACTGCGGACTGCTTTGTTTGGCGGCGGGGGGGGGGGGGGGCGGTGTCTTTTCTTTTCTTTTCTTTTCTTTTTTTTTTTTGGCACCTTGTTTGCTAGGTCAATTGGCCAGACACAATCAATCAGGTGAGCAGGAGGTCAGTCACAATGGCAAGTTGAGTGATTTTCAGAATAATAGTGTTTGAAAGAAACTCTAGACATGTATGGTTCAGAGAGAGAGAGAGAGAGAGAGAGAGAGAGAGAGAGAGAGAGAGAGAGAGAGAGAGAGAGAGAGAGAGAGAGAGAGAGAGAGAGAGAGAGAGAGAGAGACAGAGAGAGAGAGAGAGAGAGAGAGAGAGAGAGAGAGAGAGAGATTGGAAAAGCAAATTCTATGATTTAGTCATAGTGAACACGTTGAAGTTCTAGAACTATAATTATGATCATGATTAAGAAAAAAAAAGGTCATGGACGTACTGAAAGAGTGATGAAAGACAGATATCCTCACTCATTAAGTACATCTATGAACTTTTAAAGGGAGTTTGAATGGATATATTGCAAAGTTTCTTCTGGTGTGCATAGAGGTAGTCATGTATGCAGGCTGCTGAGAGGCAGAGCAGTATGTCATCAAGTGTGTGTGTTGGGGGGGGGGGGAGGGTGAAGGGTATTTGCTTACTAGCGCCGTCATACTGGGGTAATGTGTTTCCCATGCCAGTGAACTGGAGGCCCTCTTTTTTTCTGTATTTCTGATCATATATGTTCATACTGGCCATTATGTTGGAATATTCCTATTTTCTGAACTTTGTTATGGCAAAACTATTTCCTGTGCTGGTGTACTGTGACATCCCCCTCCCTCCTCCCTTTCACTGGGCGCAGTCTATCCAGTATATGGCAGTATATCGGAGTCCCACTTGTGATCTTTCACTACAAGTTGGGCCACTGGATAAACAGGCCAACAACTGTTAATTGCATGGAGGTGTAAATGGTAAATTGGGTCATTGGTTGTGTTGTTATATAGTGTTCACAGAGCCAGTCAAAAGCTGCCTTAACCTGGTAATGGGGGGGGGGGGGTGTCAATGCAGTTAGTAGGGGATGGTAAAAAAATCCAAGACCACATATTTTTTCTAGTTTGATGTACATGCTGCACATGCATGTTTTGCCCTTAAACAGACTCTAAAGACTGTTAACTCGGTGTGTTCAAATTAGCTGGCACCCAGCACATTTTACACTCTGCTTAAAGGGCCAGTGCTGGCCACTCAGTCTTGTACTCTATGCAGGATGTGATCATGGACATATAAACGACCTTGTGTATATGTCCACGATGTGATGAGGTGATTTATATTGCTCACCTGGGTCAACTTTGGGGTGCCCACAACTTTGTAGCCAGTGCCAGGCACTTTAAAACATTTTAAACATCCTGCAAACCCCCTCCCAAGTTCAACTGGGACAACACTGTGCAAGTTCTGGTCTCAGAGATACAGTTCACATGCAATTTAAGACCACTGTTGTGTGACCACATTTCTGATGGCACAACAGTCTAACTTCTTTGTAGATCTACCTGCAATTTAAGACCACCTGTTACATGTATATGTGACCACTTTTTGTTGCCTGATAAGGTGGTCTAAACAGCAGGTACTATGTACTGTAATATTATTCAGAAGGCAACTTTTTATGTGGGTGCCTGCTTAGCTGACTCTGAGGTCATTTTGTGTCTGGTGGCCTGTAAGTGCCCCTTAGTTCTGAAGCTATTCAAGATTTAAGTTTTACACATTCACCTTATTTGCAAATCTTACAACTTTGGTCTGTGGCTCATTGGATGTGGCTTAAATTGCCACAAAAATATAAATTGAAGTTGGAATGACAGTATGTACACGTGTAAATAGTAGAGAAGATATTCAGCTTTTAAATTTTCCATAGTCCTAATTAGCATAATTTAAAATTCTACATCTTTCATTTACTGTCCATTATTATTTTTGGCAGTTGTCACTAACCTGCAGATGCACATTGGAATTCTGATTCTATCTGCAATAGTTTGAAAGATATGGAGCTCTTAAAATTTTAATTGCCCTTTATTTGCATGATTATAAACGTCATGACTATTCGAAAAGATATACACATTTTCACGATAGGTCAGTCACCATGCCAGTTTGGTGGTTTTCAGATTAATAGTGTCAGAAAAACTCCAGACAAATTTGGTCATAAAGCAACAAAGAGATAGAGAGAGAATGAGAGTGAGAGAGAGAAGGAAAGAAAAAGAAAGAAAGAAAGAAGGAAAGAAAGAAAGAAATGAAGGAAGAAAGAAAGAAAGAATGAAAGAAAGAAAGAAAGAAAGAAAACAAACTGAACATATTAAGTTCTAGAACTGTTATTATGGTCATGATTGAAGAAAAAAAAGATGTCATAGATGTAATGAATGAGTGATGATAGACAGATATCCTCACTCATTAAGTACATCTTTGAACTCTGAAAGGGAGTTTGAATGGATGTATTGCAAAGTTCCTTCTTGCACGCATAGAGGTAGTCATGCCTGCCAGCTGCTGAGAGGCAGAGTAACTTGTCATTTAGTGTGTGTGTGTGGGGGGGGGGGGAGGGTAAGGGTATTTCCTTACTAGCACCATGCTGGCACACTGGGGTAATGTGTTTCCAATGCCAGGGAACTGGAGGCCCTCTTTTTTCTGTATTTCTGATCATCATATATATTCATACTGGCCATTATGTTGGAATATTTCTATTTTGTGTACTTTGATATGGCAAAATTATTTCCTGTACTGGGACCCACCCCCTCCTCCCTTTTCCTGGGTACAGTCTATCCAGCATATCTGAGTCCCACTTGTGATCTTTTACTACAAGTGGGGCCACTGCATAAACAGGCCAACCACTGTTAATTGCATGGAGGTGTAAATGGTAAATTGGGTCATTGGTTGTGTTGTTTTATTGTGTTGATAGAGCTAGTCAAAAAGCTGCCTCAACCTGGTGATGGGGGGGGGGTGCCAATGCAGCTAGTAGGGGATGGTATACTATGCATAATCATAGACTAAATTGAAAACCATGTGGGATGAGGTGTGGTTGGAGTCATCAAAACAACCCTATGTAAATTACTGTCTCAATTATCAGCAGTATATATGTTGTAACTGATACATTCTGGTCAGAGACCAAGATTTTCAACACTTTATTGACAAACAAAATCTGAGACTACATATTTTTCTGGTTTGAACTTTGACTTGCATGCTGCACACGCATGTATCTTTATTTATGCTATGTCCTAAACTTGTTTAGTCTCTTTAGACATTGTAGTTAAGCATAATTGATCATTTCTGTTTTTGTTATTTATATATATGTCTATGTACCATACCACTGTAACATTGGTGAATGTACAGTGGTGAATGTACAATAAAGTACCCCTTGTTCATAAACAGTGTGTTGCCCTTAAACAAACTCTTAAGACTGTTAACTCGGGGTGCATGTTCAAAATGAGCTGGCACCCAGCACATTTTACCCTCTGCTTCCAGGGCCTGTGCTGACTACTCAGTCTTGTATTCTATGGAAGAGGTGATGCAATGATTTATATTGCTCACCTGGGTTAACTTTGGGGTGCCCACAACTTTGTGGCTAGTGCCAAGTACTTTAAAACATTTTGAACCCCCTGTTAACTTCCCCATCCCAAGTTCAACTGGTACCAAGACTGTGCAAGTCCTGGTCTCAGAGATACAATAGAACCTGCAATTTAGGACCACTGTTGTGAGGGACCACCTGACTTGTATTGTAACTACATTTCTGATAGCACAACATTCTAACTTCTTTGTAGATTTACCTGTAATTTAAGACCACCTGTCACATGTATATATATGTGACCACTTTAGGCTGGCAGAAGGGATGGTCCCTAAAAACATTACAAGGGAAAAGTACGTTGCACTCTACTACATGTACTGGGTTTCCCATAGGCCTACATTGTAATGTTACACACAGGATCATATCTTTAAAACATTTCAAAGGCCCTTATTGAGTAAGTCAAAGATTAAAACATTAACTTTAGTCAAACACAATTTTAAGTGGCATGTTTTGTGTGGTATTTACTTGTAACTGAGTGACATAGTGTCACTTAGTGAAAGACAACTGTGCTACTTCACAACCTGCGGACTTGCAGGGTACAGGTAAAACCAAATTTGGACGGGTGAAACTTAACCCCTTTGTGCCCTGTCAAACAGGTGAGAAAAAAATAATCTCAACCCGTGTTATAGTCAAAATGACATATATGTGTTAAAAATTCCAAATGATCATTATTTTGTTCAAAGTGAAACCATGAATGCTGCATGAGTCTCATGTCAAAATGGCTGTATATGCATGCAGCTATATTTATTTTTTGTCACAACGTTGCTTGCCTCCTAAAGCTTACCTGCTTATAGTTATAATTAGCTCACTGGATATCAGGGTATTTTTTTTATCTGGCTGGTGGCCTGTGAGGGCATGAGCACCCCAGTCTACCAATCAAAGGTCCTAGGTCCCCTAAGCAGACAACAGCTTAGCAAAGCACATGATTATAATTAGGCAAAGTGTGATAAATGACCAATTGTGTTAAACTTTGCTTTTATTTTAAACATTATTGTTTTTCAGTAAAATATGCTTCAACCAATTATTTAAGGGAGATGCTATTGAGAATGATCATGGACCTCCCTTCAGACCAGATATCAACAAGCCAAATTAACCCTATTTTACACCATAGACCTATTCTTGTTAATGGGTCCATGTTTACATTCACCCATCTATCACTGGTCAATATGCTATCCCTCCCCTCATCCCACTTGGTACCGTGACCAGGTCCAGGAGCCATCAACAATGCTTTTTTGCCCCATTCAGCTGTTTATCAGCATGTCTGATTATCTTATTTTCCAGTGGAACTTGTTTTTTAAACTGATCAGAGCTTTTAATTTGGCAGCCTGTGGAGTGAGCATATGTGCACCCATGGGTGACACTTCAGAGCAGCTCCCTGCTAGGAGCAAAGTTAGTCATTTCATTGATTACATCATACTAGAGTGAGTGGGTGGACTCCAGCTGTGTCCAGCCAAAGTCATTGTTGCCAGGGTCCTCTTTTCCATCAAGACAGAGTATTTACAGTACATATTAATGCCATATAAATTGCCTGTTTAGCAGACCTAGGGCTTTTGACTGATTGCATGACTGGGGCCCACTGACAGGCCACCAGCCACACAAATGGCCTGACATACAGCTAAGCAGGCAACCATACAAAAAGTTGTCTGCTGAATATTACAGTACAAGACCACCCCTTATGCCAACCTAAAGTGGTCACATGCATCAGGTGGTCTTAAATTGCAGGTAAATTTGTAGACAAGTTAGACTGTTGTGCCGTCGGAAATGTGGTTATAAGTCAGGTGGTCCCTCCCAATAGTGGTCTTAAATTGTAGGTTCTACTGTACCTCTGAGACCAGGACTTGCACAGCCTTTATCCCTGTTGAACTTGGGAGGGGGTGGGGGTGGGGTTACAGGGTGTTCATAATGTTTTAAAGTGCATGACACTAGCCACAAAGTTGTGGGCACCCCAAACTTAACCCAAGTGAGCAATATAAATCGCATTGCATATTGTATTGAGCACAAGACTGAGTGGTCAGCACTGCCCTGGAAGCAGAGGGTAAAATGTAATATGAGCCAGCTTAGTTTGAACAACCTGGGTTACCAGTTTTATGAGTCTGTTTAAGAGAAATACATGCATATGCAGCATGTAAATCAAACCAGAAAAATATGTGGTCAAAAAATGTTGAAACTCTTGAATCTTGGTCTCTGACCAGGATGTATTTGATGTATGCATTGTAATTAGTTACAACATAAGTGCTGATAATTGAGACAGTAATTTGTATAGGGGTGTTTAGATGACTCCATCCACACCTCATGCCACATGGTTTTCCTTTTAGTCCATGATCATTCACAGTATTCCATCTCCTACAAGCTGCATTGGCCCCCCATTACCAGCTTGAGGTAGCTTTTGACTGGCTCTGTCAACACAATATAACAACACAACCAATGACCCAATTTACAATTTACAATTTACAGTGGTGGGCCTGTTTCTGCAGTGGCTCAACTTGTAGTAAATGATCACAAGTGGGACTCAGATATACTGGATAGACTGCACCCAGGGAAAGGAAGGAGGGAGGGGGGTGTCACAGTACACCAGCACAGGAAATAATTTTGCCATAACAGAGTACAGAAAATAGGAATATTCCAACATAATGGCCAGTATGAATATATATGATGATCTGAAACACAGAAAAAAGGGCCTACAGTTCAGTGGCTTGGAAACACATCACTCCAGTGTGCCAGCATGTTGCTAATATAGAAATACCCCCCCCCCCCCAACACACACACACACACACACACACACACACACACACACACACACACACACACACACACACACACACACACACACACACACACTAAATGACATGTTGCTCTGCCTCTTTGCAGCCTGCTTGCATGATTACCTCTATGCATACGGGAAGGAACATACATATATATCCATTCAAACTCCCTTTCAGAGTTTATAGATGTACTTAATGAGGAAGGATGTCTGCCTACCATCACTCTTTCATTTGATCTATGACATCTTTTTTTTCAATCATGACCATAATTACAGTTCCAGAACTTAATATGTTCAATTTGACTTTTCATAGAATTTTTTCTTTCTTTCTTTCTTTCTTTCTTTCTTTCTTTCTTTCTTTCTTTCTTTCTTTCTTTCTTTCTTTCTTTCTTTCTTTCTTTCTCTCTTTCCTTCTTTCTTTCTTTTTCTCTTTCTTTCTTTCCTTCTTTCTTTCTTTCTTTCTCTCTCTTTCTTTCTTTCTTTCTTTCTTTCTTTCTTTCTTTCATTCTTTCTTTCTTTCTTCCTTTCTTTCTTTCTTTCTTTCTTTCTTTCTTTCTTTCTTTCTTTCTTTACCAGTGAATTTGTCCCAACACTTTTTTTCTGGCACTATTATACATAGAAACTCCAAACTTGGCATGATTGTATCTCTGTACAAAAAGTTGGGCCTTTTTTATACAGGGGAATAAAGATGTTCAAAATTATGCAAATTAGGGGCATTTGAAATTTTAAATCTTGAATATCTTCAAAAGTATAATAGATAGCGATGCCATTCCAACTTTTACCAGGGGATTATTGACCATTGAGCATCTAATGAATTTAAAACAAAAGTTGTACCAATTTAATTAATGCTAATTAGTAGCATTTGAAACTTTAAATCTTGAATAGCTTCAAAACTATTATGGATACAGATGTGATTTCAACTTGTACTAGTGGGTTATTGACCATTGCACATGTAATGGATCTAAAACAAAATATGTGGAGATTTAAATTATGCTAATTAGCAGCTTTTGAAATGTCAAAACTTGAATATTTTCAAAACTATTACAGATAGAGATTCCATTTCAACTTCTATTAGGGGGTTATCAACCATTGCACATGTAATGAATCTAAAGCAAAAGTTGTAGCAATTTATATTATGCTAATCAGCAGTACTCGAAATTTTCAATCTTGAATATCTTCAAGATTATAATAGAAAGAGATGTCATTCCAACTTTAACTATGGGGTTGTTGACCATTGCAAGTTGTAGCAATTTAAATTGTGCTAAGTAGCACCATTAGAAATTTTAAATCTTTAATAACTTCAAAGCCTTAATAGATGGAGATGCCATTCCAACTTCTACTCCTCAGTTATGGAATACTTGTACATTGCCATACCATTATACTTTGAAGACAAACAAACTGATTTGCTATGTAGCAAATCATCTTTTCTAGTTTCAATTTTTTGTATCTCAAGGCCTAGTTGAAGGTCATACCATTTTAGGATGTGACTATTGAAATGCGTCATAATCGTTATAAACATAGATTTGGCATACAGATTTATTACAGATGATTTAAACCCTATAGGCTTTGAAATTACCATTATTTTTCCATATGCATGCTGTTAAGGTTCTTTTGTATCAATGTATATGTTTTTTGTTTGTTTATCCTTTTTTTCCTAATTTTTTTCAACCTAAAGTACCATGCGGTAATTTGTGTATGATGTATATTTTGAATTTTTACACTAGACTATTTCCACAATCATTCCTAATATTACATGTATCAGCAATTTTCTCTGAATTCCTGGGACTTGAATAGCGTTCCTAGGAGCTGACCTCCATGTTCCTGGGACTTGAGTAATATATTCCAGGGATTTTAGTTATGTTCCCAGGAACTTGCCATTATATTCCCAGGAACTTGCCACTATGTTCCTGGGACTTCTGTTAAATTCCCAGGGCTGGCATAATATGTTCCTAGGAACTCGCTTATATTCTCAGGAAATTGCCTAAATTCCCAGGATATTGCCTAAAATCCCAGGAAATTGCCTAAATTCCTGAGAATTTATTAATATTCATAATGCCATAACCCAATAATGAGTAAAGTAGTATTGATAAAATTGTGCCAATTTACTACCATAACCCATCCCCACACACTGTGAAAATTTGGTGCTTCTACCACGAGTAGAACTGGAGATATGATGATGGGGCAAAATTGTCCGAATGGAATGGACAATTTATTTTGGAATGACTTATATATATATATATATATATATATATTTATATATATATATTTATATATATATATATATTTATATATATATATATATATATATATATATATATATATATATATATATATATATATATATATATATATGAAAGGCGACATATATTGACAGCATGCTCTCACTTTAACTGGAAGTTGCCAGGAATAGGCCCTGTTGGGCATGACAGTTATGGCAGCAAATATTTGGTGGATTCTGATTATTCATAGGTATTGTGACATTTCGGATCTCCAAAATATCCACACATCACGTGGTGGCCATAGCAGCAAAAGAAATACTCATAAGCCAAACACAAATAAGCATTCTCTGAAACGCGGTGCATCATATATGAAGTTCCGGCTGGCAAGACGAGGCGAGTTGGTCTTTTTAGAAATAATCTTTATTGTGCAAGAACTGGACGATTGTAAGTATTTGAAACCAACTTTATTTGAAGTACCAACTCTTACTGATTAAAGAGACATATGCTTGGAGTCGAAGTGTGGATAGACTAAGGATAAACATCCTGGTTATCTGCCAATAAAAATGGCTCCGGACACACCTTCTGCCTTTTCGCCGGTATTACGTGCGTGGGCCATTAGTCACACGACGAGCGCCTGTGAACTCAATGGGGAGTATTAAAATCTATTTCTAATCAACTGTGCAGTCTTCATGACATTCTACCATACTGACCTACTACTGGCCAATCAGAAGGCTAGAAATCTATGGTCTAACCACTACTGCAACCTACAGTTTTTCAAAGATTAAACAGCTGAGTCCTCATAAAATTCCCCCCCCCATAAAACTGTATCTGATCCTGGAGAAGTAAGTGTGAAAGGATATCAATCCAGAAGGGTGACCTTCACACAACGTCCAGCTTCAATTATTATTACAGTGTTAACTCCTTTCAGAAGTGTAATTTCCATTCATTGGTACATTCAGTGGTGTCTTGACCCAGTGGGACAGTCTGAGGAGGGAGCTGCTCATCCCTGGGACCAGACTGGCCTGTCGGCAGGGGTGCCTCTGATGTCCGCTATAAGGGAACGTGTGGTCTCATATGCCATTACACTTTTCACATCTAGCTGGTTCAACTGCAGAAGCTGTGTTTGTGTAACTGGCACCCTAAATCGTGAATTTTTGGCCTCCAGTGCTTCATCTCTTTGGTATAACAACTGCTGTGTTTCAATTTTCATGAAAGAGTCAAGATCATAATTTCCTTCCATGACTACCAGTGTTTGCTTGTTGCCGCTTGCACAATGTTCTGCAGAATGAGCGCTATTCTATTTTTGCAAAACATAGGAAATTAAAATTTGTTTTTATTGCCCTGGTCAAGATTGGAGAGATTGGATAGAAATGGCTGGGTTTAGTGTTGATCACCACATCAGTTTTTATTGCACTCATTACATTGAGTAGAGCATGTGGTCATGCTGTGACCATCTATGTGATGCAAGTGCAAGGCCAGATGGTAGAAGTCAGTTAGACCATTGAAAAGTGTGGTCGAACCAACCTCCTCGCTACCGCTCAGAGGTGTGTTAGACCACACTTTTAAATAGTCTAACTATAACTTACAGTCAGTTTTTGCGTTAGAAACCACGATGTGAGGAAACGTATGATCTAATGAGGCCTCGTTAATGACTTGCGAACTCTTTTTTTTCTTCAGTGCATCAAAATCATCAGTTGGAATTCGTATTTTACAATGTATCATTTCTGAGCTATCGAAATCCAGGCTTCGTCCAAGCAGGCCCTTCCATTTCCCTTGGGACCTTTAAGTCGTTTGAATATATGCAATATGCCCTCGTCATCCGCATTTTACTGGATGCTACGTATCATCCAGGTTATCAATCTTGATGATGTCAATGTGCTTGCGTTCAAAGAGATAACGGTATTGGTGGTAACAGATCATTATTACTAAGAACCAGTGATAGTAATCAGCTGAAAGTCTCCAAATTGTGTGCAAATTGCCATTTTTATTAAAACCATACTATATTTAATACAGCTGTTATTTAAAAACACAGACACCCGAGTCCTTTATCATGGATTCCTGTGTGGCCATGCAGCACACTTGCATGAGGTTTCTTCAAAGTGAAAGAAGAGAGACGCCTCCCCCAACAATATCTACCTAAATGTAGCTATAACATCTCATTCAACGTGACTACAGCATTTACTTTAACCTGACCACATCATTTACTTTAAGTTATTATATAACTTTATCGACGTGTGCTCAGAATTCTGTCTTTGGTCGTTTGGCGATCCAGGCTTTTATATTAGGTAGTGCAGCCACCTTGTTGTATAAAGCTTTTAGTTTAGGTGTGGTATCGAGCATCTTTGGGTTCCCTAACACGCCGCCTTCCACGAAGGCATAAAATGCGATGTCTGCAAGTGACGGCTGAAAGCAAAAAGCAAAGATTCAGTGGATTTTCTGCATCATGCTTTATGTTGAATAATTCTACAAAACTACACAGATTATCCACGTTGCTTCTTTTGATCATTCTGCCAATAGAACCAAGAAAGCCAGGTTTAAATTAAAATTCACTGAATGCAAAGAAACTACAGAACGAGGCTATCAACTCATCATCTGGAGAAAAGGATACCAACCAGAAGTTCCAGTTGCATTTAGACGTAAAGGTATACTTTTTTTTTTTTTAACTTAAAGCTGATGACCAACGTTGGCCATACGGCGAATTTGTCGAGTAGCTTCTATATATCTTACACGTTTAGAGTCAATAAGGTTACGCTAACCTTGTCGCCCACGAAGAAACCATTCCCGCCCTTGTTTGTACTCAGGAGAGCTTCAAGGTTCTTTCCTGTCTTCTCAGTAACATCGTCCAGCTTCTTCTTGGCAGCCTCCTATCAAACACAATGGAGCAAAGTATTTAAGTATATGCTATGACGAACCTAACTTTTAACATCACAATCCACAAATTGGCGACAGACGTGAGAAGTGAAATGTTCTGATTTTTTTTTTTTTTTTTTTGTTTGAAGTAAAAAAACATACCTTGTCTGCATCTGAACTGGCGAAGGCAAACGTCACTGCAGCGTTAAAGATGTCGTAACTGGCATACGCCACCCCATCCATGAGAGCCGCCTCCACCGCGTTTTTCCCGTATAGACCTGGGAAAAGACATGGTACAATGAAAACTCCGCACTTCGATAACTGACTTATATGGCCAAATTTAGACGTAAATTTTGTGTCCCATATAATCTGACCAATAGTTCCTTGGTTACTTGCCGTTCCTTCAATATATTGCATTACGCAAACACTGTAGCACATGGTTAATATCAAATTCAAACAAGCTTTCAGTAAACAAAATCTTAACTTTTTTTTTTGCAAAATAAGGCACTTACAACTGTCATTCTTTAAAAAACACTTAAGAACGGATGAATATTTATATAACAGTGTAACATTTATGCAGTAGAAGCAGGTTTCCTACCAAGTGACTCTTCTGGATTTTGTTCATGAAATCAGCCTTACCTTATAGGTATCCCTGGCAACAAACAGTCTTACTGTACCTGTTACCCTGGAAAGACGTCTTGCTGTACCTGTTTTCCTAGCAACAAGTCTCAATTCACCTGTAACCCTGGCAACAAGTCTTACTTAACCTGTTTCCCTGGTAGCAAGTCTTTACCTATTTTCCTGGCAACAAGTGTTACTTTACCTGCTTCCCGGGCAATAAGTCTTGCAACGGCTAAAGTTTCAGCTACCGTCACTTTTCCATCAATCTGCAACATCGGCAGAGAACCAAGAGGAGTTTCTAGAAGGAAATCAGAAAGGTTACGTTAATGCACAGCTAATTCCATCTTTCACGAAAAAAAAAACAACAACAAAAAAAAAAAAAAAAAAAAAAAAAAAAAAAACCCAACCTGTACCTGATCGAATGTTGAGAATATTGGGCTATGTATATAAATTAATCGCGAGATATACACTGCGGTTATTTGTATGTAACATAACTTTAGCCAACTTGAAACAAAATGAGCCTGAAATGTAAACGATAATTTTGTCTTTGGTGATGTCAGCTATTCATCATAAATGACAATCATTAGCTACGAATACGACCAATTTCGGCACTTCATTCCGGATCAAAAGTTAGAATTTTTTTCTATATATTCTCAGTATCAGAAGGTCTTAACGGTTAGTTATTCTTTGTTATTCATTTCTTTCCCTGAATTTGAGTTTTGAATGTTGGCATCTTTGTGTCGTTAACCGCTGACATTAAACCTACGTGCTTTCACATTACAACATGTGTCCTGATCAGGCTTACATTTGGTGTCAGTCGGCGGGGTCAGGCTACCGCGGTGTCAATTTAACAGAAGACAAAATCAAAATCAGGTTTTACTTTTAACTCCTTATGGATGTAATCCATTCCTTAGGTGTCCCTATATGTAAACTGGACGTCTTGCAAATAAAAGCAGTTTTATTATATTGTACTTTCGTCACATCTTCGAATAAAAACACGAGAGTAGGTACAAATGGGTTAATTTGACCGGATAGGAGTTGAAAATATTTGTCTAACCATGGAGATTCAAGTTAACAATGTCTGTCATACCATAGTTGAACTAGATTTAAGGATGCCTGTCAAACTATGGAGATTTGAGTGAACGGTGTCTGTCAAACCATCGGGATTAGAGTTAAAGATGCCTGTCAAACCACGGAGATTGGAGTTAACAATGTCTGTCAAACCAGGGGGGTTCGAGTTAACGATGTCTGTTAAACCACGGAAATTAGAGCTAACTATGTCTATCAAATAATTGTTTATAGAGGTAACGGTGTCTGTCAGACCATGGTTGAAAGAGCTAACGATGTCTATCATACCATGGTTGATAGAGTTAACAACGTCTGTAAGACCATGGTTGATAGAGTTAACGATGTCTGTCTAGCCACGGAGATTAGAGTTATTTAACGATGTCAGTCAGACCATGGAGATGTCTGTCAAATCATGGAAAGTGGAGTGACAAATGTCTGTCAAACCATGCAGGGAGAGAGAACTCCGTTTTCTCCTCCATTGTCAAAAGACATTGAGAACCATTTCCATTTTTCCCTGCGGCTTGCTTTTTTGCAGGACAGCGTTCAACTCTAAAGGTAGACTAGCAGGGCAATTCCAGATATTGGTAAACTTCATTTCTAAATTTTCAAACTCCTCCCAATAGTTCTTTTTGGGGTCTCTATTCCAAGGCAATTATGCAGAAACCGAGGTTTGCTTTTTTCTGTTAACGTCACTTGTTTGAAACGTTCTCCGGAGAGGTGTCAGTGAATCCCTGCAGTAAAAATATGCAGCCCTCGGCGTCACGTCGATCCTGCACAACTGTAAAGCTCCTCAACTTAAAAGTCAAATTTATATAAGTGGCTTCGCCGTAACGGATGAGTTTCATCCTTAGCTAGGTCATCCTGATTGCAATGTATACGTGGTAATGTCTTAATCTCAGTTATGGTGTTCTGTAATTTGTGTTTTGCCACAATTATACAAACAGGAACAACAGTGATACATCTTCTGTTTGCTTGCTTGCTTGCTTGCTTGCATGCAAGCAAGCAAGCAAGCAAGCAAGCAAACAAGCAAACAAACCATTGAAAAAGCGTATCTTGAGCGTGTCAGAAGTCGCTCCATTCTACGTACTGTCAGTCAATCTCGGACTTGATTGGAATACCACGCAAAGCGCCACCATCCGCGCCCTCCACCCACCACCGGATTCACCGCGCTAGGTTCCAAATATGACGTATAATGATAACATCTATGGAAGTTGTACTGTTCAATAATTCGCAAAACTCCGAGTTTCGTTCACAAAACCCTGCATTTTGCTGACAAAGCCATAGATTTTATCACAAAATCCTGGGTTTCGTTAGCAAAACTAATAAGGGCTTTGCTTAGTTAATGAATTTTGATATGAATTAGGACAAAACCCTGGTTTTGTGACAAAACTCTGGGTTCCATTAACAAAACTCAGGGTTTAGGTACAAAACCTTGGGTTTTGAGCACGAAACCCACATTTGTTTAGAGCAAAACTCTTGAACACAAAAACCTCTGTTTTGTTGTACTTTGATCCCACCCACGGTTTCGTTCACAAAACCGTTGCTTTTTTAAAAGGACATAGGGGGACTTGAGCGAGCAACGCAGACAGCGCACACACGATCCCGCGTTAAAAGTAAAGATAGTGATAAATATGCGATAGGAGGCGCACCTAAGAAAAGAACTATAGGGTATTGTATAAAAATGTCCGAGGCACACACACACCCTGATATTGAGTATATGCCCCCACCCCCCAATGAATTCCCTGATCCCATGACTGTGTGTAAATTACTGATTTCTATTTACGATGATGTGAAACGCTTTGGAAATGTGTCAGAAGCCTAACACCGTTTTCATATTCTTTTCACGTGAAGAACCGATCACCTGTCCTTTTTCCGATATGTTCCATGAAATTCCCTCAATATCCCACGCATGCCCTCTATATAAACGATCAGTTAATTTCGCTTACAGAGGTGAACAAATTTTACCCACTGGATGTGATAGTGATGCCACAACAGTTTGATATAAGATGCATACTGCCCTCCCCCTCTGCGATCGGTTTCAATAAACCTTGATGCCACTCACGTGGAAAACTTTCAACTAACTCGCAATGGATGAATACATGTACCAAGAATCAAAGCTGGACCGTCATATTTGAGAAATTCATTTAGGATGCCATACTTTCTACAGGCCTTGTCATTTGAAACTCGTCAATTGCAGATTACATTTTGCCAAAATATACTTTAGCATTATTAAAAACAATTTAATCTCCAATTTGTACTTGTGAATTTTTATTCTAACTCCCAAATCACCACTGCTTGTGATGCCATCTTGATTCCCTCAATTTTCCGCTTTATGTTAGTGGTCTCCAATAACTTTGAAAATTTTATTAAGATCATGAACAACGCGACATTGGTCATCCGGATCAGGTTTTTTTCCCCAGGATTATCGTTATGATTTAATATTATTACCATGCACCAACATAATCTTGTATTCTTTGATCCATACCAGCACTTGCATTAGTGCCCCCTATAAAAAGAATATTTAAAAAAAAACAAAAACAAAATAAAAAAAAAAAAAACTATTCAAAGAATAGCCCTTGTTTGTGATTGTCACGCCACACTGAAAGCAGTCTTCTGAACATTTTTCATCCTGTGCACGGATTTTTTGTAGGCAAGAACCCCACATGTGAAACATACCATCGACTCATCATCTGTCGGTCAGTTGTCTAATACCCGAAATCAAGAACGGCTGTTTGGAATGGCTCAGCCAAAATCTGACGGTTATCATTGGGTATTGCGTTTCTGTTAATTGCTTTATTTTCGCGTTTAAAATTTCACGGTTTTCGTATTTTTGACATTTCACTGTAGTTTTAATTTCACTATTTTGGACATGATTCCTATTCATTCAATGCTAAAAAGACTATTTCATGGTGTATTTATTTTCACGGTTTTGTCCCAGCAGCGAAATTAGCGAAAATAAGAACACAGCGAAATTAAAGCAATTTACTATTCTGATTTTAGTTTTTGACCCTACCGTATTGATATTGCGGTTTTGTGGTTTGTTTGACTAATGGTCCTGGACCTGATGTTTATTAGTAACTCGTGGCCCTTGACGATAATGACGTTGCATTTTTTTCCCCACTTAGACTGGAGTAATTGGGTTCTTTCGGGCTACCAGCCCTGGACAACCCTGGTAATCCCCTGCAAAGGGTCAGGTACAACATGCACTCAAGTGAAGGCTGTCACGTCACTTCAGCCCAAGATGTTACGTCACTTGTTTCAATCAAGCGCCCGGGGGATGGTTTATTGGTTTTGGCTGTCCACATGCTATTTGCTCATTGGGCGCTGCAGCCAGTGCAACCAATGGGATACCCAGTACAGTTGGTTACAACTTACAGCCACAGTCAAGCACATGGTACGGTTTCCGTAATGTGTCGATCAAGTCCGACAGTGGTGACATCTTTGTCAGTGGTGTATAGTGCCATCTTATACATTATGATATTCAAGTCAGCAACACTTAAGTGAAGATGTAAACTTATCTATAAGACAGGTGTTTTGAGGAACTGTAGTTTTATTTAAGAGAGGTCAGGCCAGTAAATTCGTCAAGCTAAATGCGAAATGTGATAACCCAGGTAGGAGGAATGTGTGTATCAAGCAAAGAAGTAAAGAAGTAAAGTAAACATTTCTTTCTTTCTTTCTTTCTTTCTTTCTTTCTTTCTTTCTTTCTCTCTCTCTTTCTCTCTCTCTCTCTCTCTCTCTCTCTCTCTCTCTCTTTCTTTCTTTCTTTCTTTCTTTCTTGGCGTGAACATGAACTCTAGTCTGGAAATTATATCCGTCGATGTTTTTTTTTAATTCATACAATCAAACGCCTTTGGAACATCCAGAAGCAGCATGCCCGCGTACTTACATGTACCACTCCCGATAAGAGTCATGCACATTATTTCCTGCCACATCTGCATACCTGGTGGTCTTAGTAACCATGGTCTCACTTGGCAAGATACGGACAGCTGCCGTTGCGGGCAAGCGGGATATTGCTAATATATGGGAAATAAAGAACACTTGGTGGACATATATTCTTACATCCAATTTAAAAAGCATTAAATGAATATTACTTTGACATTTGTTAACTTAAATTTCTCTTAAAGGTGATTGTTTTGTAAGAAAGGGGTATCTGGCCCTCTCTGTGCCAATGATATGTCCGTGTATGCTTCGTGATTGACAGGCATGAACCTGAGCTCTGTTGCGGGAAATTAATCTGCATGTCTCGTATTGCGAAATAGTTCCAAGGAAACCAAAATGATTGGCATACAAAAGATTCTTATTTGCGAGATAGCTAGCTATTTATTTGAACAAATTGCCTTTTTGATAATTTTGGAAACAATGGGCAAAATCTTATCCACCTCCAATTAATCGTCTCGAGTTTACTGCTTTTGGTTTGCAAAGGTGTAACTGTAACCTCTTTCATATCTGAGAGAACTGTTTCTGCTTTTATTGGCAATATAAATAATAGAAAATTTTACATGTTCAGAGACATCTTTAAAGAAGTCGCAGATAGTTTGTCTGGGTCTGTACTTTTGTTTGGCTTAAGATTATTTAACGGTCCCTGCACAAAAGCAACTATCAGTTCAGAGAGATGGAATTCACCTGTCACATTTGAATAATGACTTTTAAAATGCCCAATGTTGACTCCGTATATCTCGTTTACTATGGGTAGGTAATTGACAAGGTTACAAACTATATCTGCGAAAAGTAATTTACATAATCCGCCACTTTAACCTTATCAAACTGTATAATATTATTTCCGACATATTCAAGGCAATATCATTTCCATCTTTTACATTCTGAGCAAAACCAAGAGGTCGGAGACATGGCAATTAATTTTTATTCTCCTATATTTTGCTCAACATATAGTCTTTCATGGCATGTAGAATTCTCGATGGACCATACTGCCAATTTCCCCGGTGTGCCTCACGACAGTCATCAAGTTTGTGTGTGTGTGTGCTTTTTAAATTTTTACTTGTACCAATTATCACGTCGCGTTATAAGAGAACTAATATCTGAGCACACCCAGGAATCCGACCTGACTTTAATCCAAACCTTTCGAATGGGAAACGGGAGCTGCTCCGTCGAGGATAGAAACAAAATTGTCTTTGGAAAGGCTTTTGCAGCGGTTACGTCTCGACAACTTTCTCTTTGTAATTATATACAGTGGAATCTCCCCATTAAGACCACCTAAGGGACTGAAAAATATGGTCTAAATAGGAGAGTGGTCTTAACGGAGGATATAAATTGATTAGTTATAAACAAAAAGGGTCTGTAAACTGGTGGTCTGAATATAGAAATGGTTTCTTTATGGGGTGGTTTTGGAGATTCTACTGTATATATATATATAACGGTTGCGTCCCCACAACTCTTTCTTTGTATTAATTTATATATATATATATATATATATATATATATATATATATATATATATATATATATATATATATATATATATATAAAACTACAAATTTAAAGGGAACATAATAGGCTGATTTGAGCTTCAGGATTATGTCACACTACGGTTTCTTTTAAGAGAAATGCGAGTCTTACAACTTTCCACTTCATATAGCCAAGCAGTAGAAAACTTTGACTCGGGACAAGAATAATAAAACCTTTCATCTTTTTTGGCATCATATGTCGGCCTCTTGCTAATGTGTAGGTCAGAGGGTGACTATATACAGAAAGTATATATGGAACTTTTATGTCTTTTGATGGGTTCCCTCAAATTCCAGAACCCTGGGCTAGAGAATCGAAGGTAAAATAAACATGGCCTTTTCATTACCTTTCAAAGTTCTTGGCATCGTGGAAAGGCTGTTAAGACAGGTTAATGGGTTCACATCCCCCCACAATTGAGAATTAAGTAAAATTAATTGTGGATCTAAATTGGAAGCCATCTTGGGCTACGTTACACCTTTTGTTATACGTCAGTACCAAATTTATTCTGGCCACGATGGCTTCTCACTTCTGCAACTACCACAGCAACATGAAGTGCTGTTTGGTAACGGACGTGATGAAAACTTTATTTCTACACAAGATGAAAAAAATACCCCATTGACTGGCTTTGAAACCCATTAACCAAAATAGAATATACATATATATGTGTCGATCATTGTGTAGAGAGGCAGTTTCGGAAGAACGGGAGAGAACCGACCCATAACTCCTACCAAGATTGCCTGAACATGTCAATGGCAAAGCAGGCAATAACAAAAAACTGGAGTGGAATTACAGTACACGTCGGCGAGCCGTCTCTCCACCAGCCAATAGGAGAGCTATACAGTGTGCATTTACCTCAATACACAACTGAATACATAAACATTTATCAGGCCTAGAGTTATTTATTCACATTGATTTATATGTTAGATTAACCCGGAATAAACTAGTCACCATTGAAGCTGTGCGTATATAATTTTAATGAATATTTCAGCTATATTTACAGTTTTGGGGTGGAAAATTTGATGTCTCTGTTTGCAATCGTTTTTAAGTTATTAATTCAATGGAAAGTAATAGGAATACTCAACCCTAGCCCTGAAATGACTGCACAGCCCTCTACAGAAATTGCTTGGATTCTTCTATTCTTGTTCTGTCCTATACGCACATCACACACACACACACACACACACACACACACACACACACACACACACACACACACACACACACACACACACGTATATATATGTACATATATAATTGTTTTATACACATTTTAAAAAAACATACACACAAGCTTGACTATCATGAGGCACACAGAGAAATTAGAAATATGGTCCATCGAGAAATGTCACATGCCATGAGAGACTATATCTTGGACAAAATAGAGGAGAATAAAAATATGTTGCCATATGTCACACCCATTGGTTTTGCTCAGAATGTAAAGGATGCCAACAAATTATTGCCTTGGATATGGAAGGAAATGTACAGTTTGATAAGGTTAAAGTGGCAGATTATGTAAATTACTTTTCGCATACATAGCTATAGTAAATTTGTCAAGTACAGTGGATCAAGCAATTATGGCAGTAGCCAAATTTTGGGGGGCACATATCTGGAACGCAGGACTACTACATTCTTTTGTAGTTTTCTGGGCCATGCATGTGCCTAAGTTCTGAAAGTTGGGGGGGGGGGGGGCGGTGAGGGTGAGAGAGGAGTGACCTACAGGCCCTTCTTTTTTACGTACTCGAAGTGGCTCGTGTAATTATCTGGGAGAATACTAGTCTTTTGATCAGGCTTGGGGCAGTTGCAGGATTCAGACTCTGATTCATGAGTGATCTCATCAACATTATTTTGCACATGCCCATTGGCAGTACTGATCACTGATCGTCCAGCGGTCCCACGTTTTCGGAAAGTCCATACCACGAAGGAGAGTACTCTGCTTTCATTCATAGCCACTGTCACCATTTGAACATAAAAAGTTTCAAAATAGTATCGCCAATACACCGTATGTGGATCCAACCGTGACAGCCATCACAACTTACCGCTTTGCTTCTCACGGTAACTGCCTTAATATCGGACATTACATAAGCGGTTTTGACCTGTCCTTTTCCCCTGCAATCGGGGCCGGGGTTAATATGTGTGCCGCACTGATATACAGTGGTATTGTCGTGTGAAGAGATGTTACTGATGCCTGATGGCTGGGACATTGTACTGGGCGGGTGATATGAAATTTGTAAAAAAATTCACGACTTTCAAGTCCGTTATTTCCTGGCAGAACATCATGACAGTGCTCGAGCCTCCTGTAATAAGGGCAGTGGCAACTTTTTGGAGTGGGGGAAGGGGTGGGGTGGGGTGTGGGTGGGCGTGAGTGTGGGGGTGGGGGGTACGGGTGTTTAACAAGGTGCCAACTGCATAATTGCCTATCACACACACACAAACCTGCACAGTCACTAGTAAGAAAAGACAACAGCAACATAACAGTAAACGAACAAGTGTTCCTAGTATTTGACCGTACCTCCCGAGCGTTTCTTAATATGACGCCACGTGGCCCCTTGGTAACCTGCAACAGGCCACACAAAATCCAAACGCCCAAATTTATGTCCCACAGAACTAGCCTCACAATCTTTCGAAAAAAAATCCGACCACATCCCACAAAATGATTTGTGGTTGTAATACATGGTTTAGGAACATAGTGTGCCGTTTGAAGCCTCCATTTCTTTATGTAAGACATGGAAGGTGGTGGTCCCCAGGATAACTAACATATAAACGGTAAATCTTCGCTTGCAATCACAATGTTCAAATAAGTATTTTTTCTCGCCGTTATGCGCCTTTTTGATCCATCAGAACCATCTCTGTCTTTCTATCAATGCATATTAGACATGTTTTCACTCCTTGCGTGGTGGCAACAACAATGATCAAAACTTATCTGAATTATAACGATTCCATCTTTTTGAGTTCTCATGCAAGGTCTCCTCATTCAAGTACCAGGAAGCAAAGTATAAAAGTTAATGTGCGCTGAACTCCCCGAACGCCTTTGGAGTGAGAATTGTAAAAAAAAGAAAAAAAAAAAAAAACGGCACTGCGAAGAGCCTTGCTATGCGCTCGGGCCCCTGAGTTGCGCCGTAAACACGATAAAAACTGTTAACTGAGGCTTAACTTAGCGAAAAGGGTTTGTCATGAAGTAACTTATTTCAGAGACACGTAGAGATGGAGCATGACAGATACAATCCTGTTACAAAAAATCTTGTGTTTGAGGGATAACCTGCAAGCCGATGACAATACTTTGTATCTTTAATTGTCAATATTAAACATGACTCATATTTCATCTATCGACCCAATATTCACAATAAAAATGCCTCATGGTACACTTCGTAACCATTAGCATTAGTTGCACACACACACACACACACACACACACACACACACACACACACACACACACACACACACACACACACACACACACATATATGATAAACCAAGGCTGTGTTTTATGTGCAACAGCGTTGTGCATCATTGATTTGCTTAATCCCACAATAATTTTTCTAATGACTTTTCTATTCTTTTCTATTCTCCGATAGGGAGACCCTGTACTTTGTGTGTGTGTGTGTGTGTGTAACACTGTGTGTACTCACTTGGTTTCAGCTGGGGCCAGTCGCTAAATTCCACCCTCACATCTTCATACTTGACGCCTGCTTGAGCCAAAAGTAGCCTGACTATTTCGGCCCTGCCACGCCCATTGAAGTACGTTAGCTTGTAGCTCGGCATGTCGACTGCAGTGAATTAATGCAACTCGCAACGAACCATACGAGACCAGGGTTATATAGAGAGCCCTCCTTATGTAACCATGTTTGCGTTTCCTAAAAGGATTTAGGTAAACGCCGGTTGGACAGGGAACCATCCGAACAACTTATCACTCGACAACACAACTCACGTCGACACAAAAACATTACGAAGCAAGTTTTCTTAACATAGATATATCTAATGTCTCCAAGGTGCAATAAGCACGGATTTATACACCGTGCGAAATAAAAACATAAACATTCCTTACATATCCTTGCAAATTTAAAAACAGCGCCCCCCCCCCCCAAAAAACCCGCCGCGAAAAGTGTGAAATACAAACTCGCCAAATTCAATACGGTTAAAGTCATAAGCTCTAACTGGGTCATATATGAATAGGTAAATGTTTCTACTCATAATTTATTGAAGTAGCGTACATATCACTGTCAAAGCACACTCTACATGTACCAGTATTTCTATTGCTTTTGTCTCTAGTGGAACACGCGTTGAAACTTGAGTGCATGCATGCACAGACAAGTACTCGAATTGAAGAAAACAAAATCGCTAAATATCAGGGATAATCAGTTTTCCCACCCAATGAACTCTTGCTTTCAAAAGCTACATTTACACCAAGTGTGAGAACAATTCCAGGAACACTTTGAGGAGGAGGAGGAGGAGGAGGAGGAGGAGGAGGAGGAGGAGGAGGAGGAGGAGGAGGAAGAAGAAGAAGAAGAAGAAGAAGAAGAAGAAGAAGAAGAAGAAGAAGAAGAAGAAGAAGAAGAAGAAGAAGAA